>PVIY010002662.1:0-107878 GCA_004026745.1 Myrmecophaga tridactyla
AGTGAGAAGGCACATGGTGAACACAGTCAGGGTTTCTCTCTCATCTGGAAGGGCACATGGTGAATACGGCATCATTTGCTAGCTTTCCCTCCTGGCTTCCTGTTTCATGAAGCTCCCCAGGAGGCGTTTTCCTTCTTCATCTCCAAAGGTCACTGGCTGGTGGACTCTGCTTCTCGTGGCTGTTGTTCTGCTCTGCTGTTCTCTAAATTGCTCATTCTTCAGAATGTTTCCTCTTTTATAGGACTCCAGTAAACCAATCAAGACCCACCCAAGTAGGTGGAGACACATCTCCCCTAATCCAGTTTAACAACCACTCTTGATTGGGTTACGTATCCAGGGAGATGATCTAATTACATACAGTATTGAATAGGGATTATTCTGTCTTTACGAAATGGGATTTTGATTAAAACATGGCTTTTCAAGGGTACATACATCCTTTCAAATTAGCACAAAAGAGTATAATTTTCTTCTTTTTCATTGATTCTTAGCAAAGCAGCCCAATTATCCAAATGTATTTTAAAGGAATACAGTCAGATATATTATTATTTTTTTGTTTGTTTTTGTTTTTTCTTGTTTTGTGTACTTCAACTTGGACAGATATATTATTAACATTTACTTTGGTTATAATTATTTGACACAGACAAAAAGATCTTGCTGGATTACATCTCCTAGTTTCTAAACCTTATAAATTTACCCAGAACCAGAATCAGAAATTGTGAATACATATTGTGACTAGATATTCATATATCTTGAGGCTTGTTCCCAATTCCAGATGGGGAATTAATCCCCTTAAGGCAGACCAGACCAGAAGGTAGAGTAGGACAGGAGCCCAAGATCTTAACAGTCCAGCCTTGAGTAGAGGATAGGTGCTTACACAAAGTTACTCACCCAGAAGCTGTCTGTTCCTGGAACCATTTCTTCTCTCAAAATGGAATTGCATCGAAGGCTCTGCAATACTGTAGGAGGAGGAGGTAATTCTGATTGGCCAGACTCTTGACAAACAGGTCTAGGTGGCTGCTTAGGGTCGGCAACCAGAAGCTCCTGACCTGTAGGGGCAGCAGGACATCAGACAAGCAGTAGGGAATCTTTAACATTCTTCTAGGTCACTGAATTGTGGCTGAGCAGAGGGTTCATTGTCCAGTGCGCACAGAAATCAGTGCTGTGACATCAGGATTTTGAGGAAAGAAAAGTTTATTGCAAGCCTACCAAGTAAAGAGGCAGGAGCAAGCTCAAATCAGTTTCTCCAAGCTGAAGAAGTACGGGCTTTTAAAATGGGGTTTGTATAGAGGTGTTTTTGGAGAATGGGGTGATATGAAGCAGGCAGTGGGGTGAGATGAAATGGGCCTTGGGAGGAGCTGGGGTGTCATGTGCAGTTGATTAACATGGTAATTGATATGCTGCATATCAAAAAACTGTGTCCTTAGCAGATGAGTGGGGGGAAATTTGGGGGGTTGGACGTAATAAGGTTACTTTAGGTTAAAGGTTTTCTTTTTTATATATCCTCTGGCCTCTGCGACAGGAATTTTCCAGTTAGGGCTCTTGGAGCAGTTTTTCTTAAGCCAAGTTAGGGAAATAGTTTAGTAAGAGAAGAATGTGGCCTTCATAAGCAAGTGGGAGGTTTCAGTGGTTTTAACATACTTTTCACGTACATCAAAATCTTTCATATTCTTTATGTTCTCCAAGAAGTAGAGATATTCTTTTAGGAAGCACAAATGATCACACAATATTACCTGAGCCCCATGCTAGAATATATCATAATCGAGGTATATATATTTCACTTAAATTACCTCCCTTTGTTCTTTCCTTTATTTCTGGACATATTTAGTTACAAGTCTATACTTTTTTTTCCCTTCTTACTTTCTGCCCAGGTAAGCTGTATTTTCTCCAGACTCCATATAGCATGGTGGGGATATGAAGAGGTTTCCTCAAATGATAGCTTGATAGTTGTGCTAGTTTGAAACTGTTATGTACCCCAGAAAAGCCATATTCTTTTCCTGATCCAAGCTTGTGGGGGTTAGACCTATTGTTTAGGTAGGACATTTTTGATTGACTTGTTTCATGGAGATGTGGCACACCCAATTGTGGGTGGAACTTTGATTAGATTGTTTCCACAGAGATGTAATCCACTTAATTGTGGGTGTGACCTTTTGATTAGGTGGAGATCTGACTCTACCTATTCAAGGTGGGTCTTGATTAGGTTACTGAAGTCCTGTAAAAGGGGAAACAAACATTTTGGAGGTGCTTCAGAGCTGACATAAATGTAGCAATTGGAGAGGTTTGAAGTGCTGACAGAGAAAGCAGATGCCTAGAGACAGATATTTGGGGATACAGAGCTCAACAGACATCACCATTTGCCTTCCCATGAGATGCTAAGCAAGCCAGAACCCAGTTTTGCCCCAGCGAAGCTAAATGAAAGCCCACAGATGCTTAGAATCAGAAGCTGGAAGCAACAGAACCAGAAACAAGGGACCTGACTCATAGATGTCAGCCAAGTGTCTTTCTAACTGACAGAGGTGTTCCAGACAGCATCAATCTTTCTTGAGTGAAGGTAACTTCTTTTTGATTCCTTAATTTGGACATTTCCATGGCCATAGAACTGTAAACCTGTAACTCAATAAATCTCCTTTATAAAAGCCATCCCGTTTCTGGTATATTGCATTCTGTCAGCTTTAGCAAACTAAAACAATAGCCCTGAGTGATTCCTGGGGAGCTAATGGTCCAGATTTATCCAGCACTGTTCTAGTTTGCTAACTGCTAGAATGTAATATACCAGAAACAGAATGGTTTTTAAAAAGGGGAATTTAATAAGTTACAAGTTTATAGTTCTAAGCCTGTGAAAATCTCCAAATTAAAGCAAGTTTATAAAAATGTCCAAATATAAAGCTATAGAATTGTCCAATCTAAGGGAATGATACCTTTGTTCCAGAAAGCCAAGGAAATTCAGGGTCTCTTGCTCAATGGGATAGGCATGTGGTAAATATTGGCCATGTCTGCTAGCTTCCTCTGCAGGCTTCTTGTTTCACGAAGCTCCCCAGTAGAGTTCTCCTTCTTCATCTCCAAAGGTCACTGGCTGGTGGACTCTGTGGTTCTCTCATCATTCTGTCGTGGTTCTGTGTCTCTCTCCTCATTCTCAAAATGTCTCCTCTTTTATTGGATCCCAGTAAACTAATCAATACCCACATAGAATGAGTGGAGACACATCTCCATCAAATCTAATTTAATACCCCACAATTGATTGAGTCACATCTCCATGGAAATAACCTAATCAAGTTTCTAACCTATAGCACTGAATATGGATTGGATGAAATGGTTGTTCCCACAGATTGATTAGGATTAAAACTTGGCTTTCCAGGGTACACAAGTCCTTTCAAACCAGCACAAACACTTATCAACTTTTCCCTGTTTCCCATTTTTATTTTCACACTACTGGTTAATCTGACAGAGCCAGTGCCTATTGATCAACCAGATAAAATGATCTTGATACTTAAGAGTCCGAGCATTTTTGGGTGGCTGTGAATTGTCCCTGGGTGACATTGTGCATATACCAGGTTCTGGTGAATGTTCCCAAACACAGTTCTAGTTAGAAATGTAATGTAAATGTTTAAGTTACTGTTAAAATAAAAGTTTACATATTTTCTTGGCTTAATTCATTGTTCTTCCTTTAGCACAACTCCCTGATTTCATAAAATAGCTGCCTGAAATTGACTTTTTGATGTCTTTGCCATTAGACTACATGGAAGGGCTTTGCAAATATGTGCATATTTCCCATAAAAGCAAAAAATTCTGATTTATTCGCTCACATTTTCAATGAAGAAAATCAACTCTGTCATGATATATTAAAGGAGTAAATGCAGTACTTTTGAACCTCTGGTGTTGAAACTTAAAGGAACTGGCAATTTCTAAATAGTGCTGAAAATTTTAAGTTGAATTCTATTGTTAAGGAAAAGTATCCTTTATGTGGAGGCGTTTTAAAATGGAATGTGCTTTAAATTGCTGATTTTTAAAATTCAAACGGCAGCTAGCTCAGAGCTTTGAGTATAAAATGGCCTTGGTTATAACCAGATTTCTGTTATATTTTTGCCTGGGGCTCTGAATCATCCTCACTTCCCAAACAATCTGGATTGTTTTAACTTCTTGTACCAGTCATTCCATGTCACAGCAGACAACTGTGATGGCCAATAACCCAGCATCCATGGCCAATTTCTTTGTTTAGAGTCCCATCTGGTTATAAAAACCTTTTTTATTCCTTGAAGATAGACCAGAACCACAGGTCCTATTTACACTGGTCAGGTGGCACAAGTACCTCTTCAGCTGCATAACTGAACAAGCTGAAATTGATTGGTTTTGTAGTTGTTTTTTTTTTACAACAACCCTGTAACAGCAACACAGGACCTCATGCCCACATAGTTTGATCGCCATATTGCCTCCTAACAGGTCTCTCAGCAAATCTTCTCCAGTGCTAGCAGATTGTGTGGAATGCAGCAGCAAAACCCTTAAGTGGGGTGAGTAACCAAAATCAGATTTCCAGTCTCTCCTCGGTTTGGTTTGGGCTGCTGGTGTGGTGGATTTACTCTCAGTTGGCTTTGCAAATTTTTAATGAGGAGCAAACATTGTTTTGGAGTGGCACATCTGAGGAGCAGAGAACTAGTGGAAGATATTTTGTTAGAAATGGTGGCAGAATCATGCATAACAGCTAGTAAGGGTGCACTTGCTGTGAATTTAAAGAGTGTCACTAACTGGGAAATTCACTCTATGTAACTTCAATCAACTGTAATTTGAAAGTCCTACATTTTGTAAATTACTGAATCTGTAGTTATGTCTTCTAAGAATCTGAAAGATTTCTGTTCAGTAAAACTGTATTTGTATCTCTATGATATCTCTACTGGCATTTTTGTTTGTATCATGTTATCATTATGTGAACTATTTATTTACCCATCCATTTCTCTGTTCTTATTTCATCATAGAGTATTTATTAAGTAATTACTATTTTACCTTTTGGTGATAGAAGTGTAATTAACTACTGCCCCTATCTTTCAACTCTATGTAATCTTGCAAGTCAGGAAAAAAATCTGTAAACAACCATGCAAATGAGATGTTAAAAAATGTTATGGGAAAGTTCAGAGGAGGGTGAAAATTTTTCCTATTTTGAAGATCAGGAAAAGGTTTAAGATTGGCATGGCATTTGGGGTTAACCTTAAATGATAACTATAATTTAAAAATTCAGACAGGAAAAATACATCTCAATTGTGGAAAACAACCTGAATAAAGGCAAGGGATGCATTCAAGAGATAGCTAATTATTTTGTTTTATCATAACGTCTGAGCTGAGCATTGGGACAAAAGATCAGAGGTGGATTGGAGATATATCATGGTGAACCTTAAAAGTTAGCTGAAAAAAAATTTTTAGGTTTTATTTTAGACAATTAGAAGTCGTGCAGTTTTGACTATGTCATGTAGCCCAGAAAAGACTGTCCTCCTTTAATCCAGTCGTATGGAGGCAGACCTGTTGTGGGTGGGACCTTTTGATTAGGTTGTTTCAAGTAGTGGTGACCCACCCAATTCAAGGCGGGTCTTAATCTTACTGGAGTCCTTTAAGAGAGCTCACAGAGAAAGGGCGCTCAAAAGGAAAATGCTCAAGGAGAAGCCAGAGGACCCACTGGAGCTAAAGGAGACATTCTGAATTCAAACCAAGAGAGAAGGGCCAGCAGACATCGATTGCCATGTGCCTTCCCAGGTGACGGAGGAACTCTGAATGCCATTAGCCTTTCCTCAGTGAAGGTATTCTCTTTTTGATGCCTTAGTGTGGACATTTGTATGGCTTTAGAACTGTGGATTTATAACCTAATAAACTCCCCTTAAAAAGCCAACCCGTTTCTGGCATTTTGCATTCCAGTAGCTTTAGCAACTGAAACAGAAGTCCTCAAAGAATTTAAGTAGAAAGATTTACCTAACTGGGACATGATTCAGAAGGCATGCTTTTTTAAGAAAAGTATAGACTATTCAATAATTGTTATTAATATTATTATATGACTCTGTTTGTTACTGCACATATTTTTTATTGACCTGTTGCTTTATTGGCATATATACTCCATTAAAATTAATGTTTAAAAATGTGGACAACACTTAGTAGGAATTTAAATTAAAGTGGACAAATGGACATTGATCTTTGTATTTTTCTTATATTTATGCAAAAACTTTTGCTAATGAATTAGTCATACAAAAAGGCATGGTGAGGTAGAAAATTAATGATGAATTAAGAACATATGTTCTAGTATAATTTCTGCTGACAAATAGAGAACTATATTTCCCTTGTTTGTAAAATGATTACGTGGAATACACACACACACACATAGATGTGCTCACATACCTTATCTCAATTCAAATTTGTTTGAGTATAATATAAGGATGACACTTAGACGTTGTTTTTGTCTCTTCTTCATCTGACAAAAGCTAAGGGAATCAGCCAGGAAATACCCTGTTAATCCATATCTTTTTAGTAGTTCTTCAAAGTAAATCACCGCATTTGTTTAAGGAATTAATTGTAATTCACAATTGCCATTTTGCAGGCTGGACCTTCCCTCAGCTAGTTCATGTTAGTGCCGTTTTATGGTTTTCCCTTAAAGCAAAGGTGACACTTACTGATACATACAATCATCAAAGAGTTGAGTAAAAACATATTTTGGGTTTGCTAAAGCTGCTGGAATGCAATATAACAGAAATGCAATATAACAGAAATGGATTGGCTTTTTCAAAGAGGTTACAAATTTACAGTTCTAAGGCAATAAAACTGTCTAAACTAAGAAATCAATAAGAGGATACCTTCACTGAAGAAAGGCCAATAGTGTCTAGGGTTCCTCTGTCATGTGGGAAGGCACAGTGATGTCTGCTGACTCCTCTATTGTGGGTTGGTTTCAAAATGGCTCTCTTAGCTCCTGTTGATCCTTCTGACTTCTTCTGGGGCTTTTTCTTTCTTAGCCTCTCTAAACTCTCTTGGTTTTCTGTGTGCTCTCTTAAAGAACTCCAGTAAGCTGATTTAGACCCATCTTGAATGGGTGGGGTCACATATTCATGGAAACAACCTGATTAAAAGGACCTACGCAACAAGAGGTATGCTCCCAACAATATAGGCTTTTCTGGGGTACATAGATTCAAACCAACACATTCCACCCTCTGGACCCCCAAAAGACATGCTCTTTCCATATACAATACACATACATTCGATCATAATATCACAAAATCCATAAACCATTTCAGTAATATTAAAATTGCAGAAGTAAAAAAACAGTACCAATTCACATCAAAATCAGCTACAGGCATGGTATGTCCTAAGGCAAAATTCTCTTCTGGCTATGGAACTGAGAAACTCAGAACAAGTTATTTGCTTCCAGTTTTCAAAGGAGGTACAATCATAGGATAAATGTTCCCATTTTTATAGGGAGAAATTGAAAGGAAAATGGGTCACCAGACCTAACAGTTCTGAAAACCTGCAGGGCATACTTCATTAGATTTTGAGGTCTTACAGTAATTTAGGGAATGAAATTTTATCCTCAAGGCTTGAAAGAGTGGCAGTCCCACCTTCTCCAAGGGAGCACTGGGGAGACCAATTTGTTTGCATTTCCATCCTTCTCAAGCATCTAGGTAGCATCTGGACTCTTTGCCATCTATTAGGCACACATTCAACCCCTTCAGAACAGTGGATTGGTAGCCAGGCTCTCCTCAATCTACAGGGTGCTCCACCCTGTCTTAGGCCTGGGGTACTAAAGCTGTTCTTGAACAATGAGGTGGAAGGCTCACCCTCTGCCTCTGGGGAAAACTCACCTTCTTCACATGCATGGATGGGTCCACTCTCCTGGCCCTAGATTCTTGGCTCCAGAAATTAACTTCCATAGTTCTGCCTTTGAAGTAATTTTTCCATCAATCTGACCCTTTTTTTTGTACTTTTCAAGTCCAGACTGGTGGTGGTTCCATTCATACATATCTCACAAAATATTTGTTGTCTTGGCATGCAGGAAAACCATTGGACAATAGGATTTTCTGAAAATCCTCCCTAGATAACTCCATCAACAAGCTTGGCTTGTCCTGACATGGCTGAGGACAAGTCCTCATGGTTTGGTCAAGTCCTCATGTGGAGCATTCTTCTCTAGGGACTCATGTTTCAAAAGCTCAGAATTTTCCAGACCATCAATTTCTGGTTACTTTGTACCCAAGTGTTCACTTCTTAACTTATTCCTTTCCTCTCACATTTTACCATAAGCTGTAAGAAAAAGCCAAGCTGCATTGTCCACATTTAGTTTGGAAATTTCCTTAGCTAGACATTTCAGCTCATTGCTTTCAAATTCCACCCTTCATCCAACACCAGTACTCAATTTTTCCAAATTATCTGCCACTTTAAAATATGGATTGCCTTTGAGCCAGTTTGCAATAACATGATTTCTGCCTAAGTTCTCATTGGAAGTAACTTTAGCATCCAAACTTCTACCAGCAATCTCCTCAAGGCAACCCAGCACCTGTCTATCAAACTGTTCACAATTCTCCTAGAACCTTCCCCTCATCCATTTAAAAAGCCATTCCAGAATTTTGTATATTTTGCAAATTGCAGCACCCCACATTTCTGGTACCAAAATCTGTTTCTGTTTGCTACTAAAGCTGCTAAAATTCAATATATCAGAAATGGGGTGACTTTTTCAATGGGAATATATTAGGTTACAAATTTACAGTTTAAAGGCATAAAAATTCCAAACTAAAGCATCAACAATAGGATGCATTCATTGAAGAAACGCTGATGGCATCCAGAGTTCCTCTGTCACATGGGAAGATGCATGCTGGCTCTTTTCTCCTGGGTTGGTTTCAAAATGGCTCTCTCAGTTCCTGTTGGCCCTTCTGGCTTCTCCTGGGGTATTTCTTTCCTAGCTCTGCTAAACTCTCCTAAAGGATTCCAGCAAGCTGATTAAGACCCTAACTTGAGTGGAGTAGGGTCAGAGCTCCATGGAAATATCCTAATCAAAAGGTCCCATGCAACAATAAGTCTGCCCCCACAAGAGTGGATTAAAAGAGCATAGGCTTTTCTGGGGTACATAACAGATGTAAATCAGCACAATACCATAGGTTCACCCAGTGGATGTTAGAGAGACAGGATTATAGGCTTACATTTATATGAAAAAAGAATGGATTAAGATAACCATGATCCCTATCTTAACATTCTCTTTGGGGACTTTATTATCTAACTGTGATTCAAAGAAGAGGATGCAATCTATTAAATTCTGTGTTTCTCTTTCAATGTTAATACGGAAAAAAGAAACATAGGTGTAAAATGTCAGAGTTGGAAGTATTATAGATAGATCTCTCCACTAGAAAAATGAATAAGATGGGAAAAAAAAGAGATTAGAATTAACAAAGCTGTAACCCTGGCACCATATTGGACATCTAGAACAATTACAGGAATGTGAAAAGAGTGCTGAGAGTTCAGACTTTGTCAGTGAAAGCATGAACTAGTTAGTGACCAGCCCCTACCAGTCAGCCCCAGGGCAGTGTCCATGAAAACAACAGTGGCTGTGGACTCCAGAATAACTGGCTGGGACCAGGGAAGGCAGAGGAACCCTCATATACTGAGAGTTGGGGTTGAGGGCTAAGGTTGGTCTTGGGCATCCTTGAGGGACCAGTGCAGATGCTGGCCTCTGGAAGCTTCCAGCCCCACAGCAGGCTCCACTGGGTGGTAAAGAGGCTATATATCTCATTTGACTGCTTTGTTTTCCTTTTGTTTGTGGGCTTTCCTGGTAGGGAAGATTCTTGATCTTCCTGACCAGGTGCTAGCCTAGTTTTCTATTTTTTTTTCCAGAGTTCTAAGCTTTTAAAAAAATTATTTATTTGATTTTATTATCTTTATTTTTTATTAGAGAAGTCGTAGGTTTACAGAATAGTCATGCATAAAATACAGCATTCCCATCCCCATCCCCATGACCAACACCCTATACTGGTGTGTTATAATTGTGTTACAATTGATGAAAGCACAGTTTTATAAGTCTATTATTAACTAAAATCCATGAGAACTTAAGTTTCACTGTGTAATATATAGTTCCATGGATTTTTTTAAAAAATGTTTTATTTTTTCACCATAAAGGATCTAACATTTTCCCTTTTAATCATATTCAGATAACTATTTCAGTCTTGTTAATTACATTCACAATATTGTCCTATCACCACATCCATCAACAAAACATTTCCATCACTCCACATAGGAATCCTGTGCATTATAAGTTTCATTCCTTTTATTCACCATTTATTTTTTTTTAAGTTTTTTTTTTTTTTTTTTTTTTTTTTTTTTTTTTTTTTTCATGGGCAGGCACCAGGAATCAAACCTGGGCCTCTGGCATGGCAGGCGAGAACTCTGCCTGCTGAGCCACTGTGGCCTGCCCTAAAAAGTTTTTAAAGTGTATAGTATAACATATAGACAAAGCAAAATAAGAAAAACACAATTCTTTTCAAAGCACTCTTTAACAAATAGTTACAGAACAAATCTTAGAGCTTGTCATGGGCCCTCATTCCATCATATCAGATTTCTCCTTTTAGCTTCTCCAAAGCAGTGGAGACTAGAAGGAATACTAATGTAGTGATTCAGCAGCCATACTCATCTGTTAAATACCATTTTCTCTATTGTACCTCCTCCTTCTCCTTCAATTTCTCTCCCAAGCTATAGAAATCTTTGGGGAATGACTATTTTAACTTTTTCATGTTGAGGGTAGGTGTCCACACTAAAGGATAGGGGGATGAAATTGATTGATAATCTTGGAGAGACTGGTCCCTCTGGGATTCAGGACTAATCTGACCTACAAACCCTTTGGAAATTATATGTTCCAGAAAGGCAAACCTAGTGCATGAAAGCTTTATACATTCTCAGTGCAAGCCCTAGGTGTTCTTAAGAGTCAACAGGAGTGATGTTGATTGGGGCTTGGCAAACCATGATAATTAGCACTATCTAACTGAACCTTGCATAAAAGCAGCCTCCAGGACAGCCTCTTGACTCCATTTGATCTTTCTTGGCCACTGATGTTTTATTTTATTGCACTTATTTCCCCTCTTTTGGTAAGGAAGGAATTGTTGATCCCATGGTGCCAGGGCCAGACCCATCCCCAGGAGTCATGCCCCACGTTGTCATGGAGCTATTCACCCCTGAATGCCTTGTACCATGTAGGGGGTAGGGAAATGATTTTCCTTGTAGAGTTGGGCTTAGAGAGAGAGAAAGAGAAAGAGAGAGAGGCCACATATGAGCAACAAAGAGGTTTCCTGGAAGCAACTCATAGGCCTCAGTATGGTAGTTTTAGCTTCTCCTCTACAGAAATAAGTTTCATAAAGCAAGCCACAAAATACAGGACTTGGCCTATTTTGGGGGGAGTCTCCAATGGTTTCCCAGATATGGGAGTTTAATATATACATATATTTTTTTTCCCTTCAGATCTTCAAGTGACTCTACCAATACTTTTTAATTATCAGCCCACCATAGTCTAAGATGTATCCTGGCACTACACCAAGCCATAGAGAATTACAAGACCTCATTCCCATCTCAGACTCCAGGATTCTGGGCTGTCTAAATGAGTCATCCAGAAAAGCTGATTCAGACTATGAGTTACAAAAAAAAAAAATAAGTTCTGGACATAATAAACTTATCTGCCTTTGATCTCATACAGAAGCTTGAAGGTCTCGAGTATGTACATTGCTATCTGTGGTAGTTAGATTCAGTTGCCAACTTGGCTAGATGAAGGCACCTAGTTCTTTTGCTGTGGACATGAGCCAATGGTATGTGAACCTCATCTGTTGCTCATTACATCTGCATTCGACTAGGAGGCATGCCTGCTGCAATGAATGATGTTTGACTTAATTGGCTGGTGCTTAAATGAGAGAGCGCAGTGCAGCACAACCCAAGCAACTCAGCATACCTCATCTCAGCACTTGCAGCTCAGCCCCCCAGGCCTTTGGAGATGCATAAAGAAGTCACTCTGGGGAAAGTTGTTGGAACCCAGAGGCCTGGAGAGAAGGCCACCAGAGACCATCCTGCGCCTTCCTACATAAGAAAGTACCTTAGTTGAACGCTAGCTGCCTTTCCTCTGAAGAACTAACAAAATAAATCCCTTTTCTTAAAAGCCAATCTGTCTCTGGTGTGTTGCATTCTGGCAGCTAGCAACTAGAACACCATCTTTTACCTCGCATTATAATTTTCCTTAGACCCAGCCAGATTGGCTTTGTTTTAAACTCTAATTGAGGCCTGATCTCTTTCTTGTTTACTTCAACTGTTATTATACATAACTGTGCTAACTTTCAGGTCTGCAACACTCCATTTCTGTGACCTAGGTGCCACAGAGCTACTCAAAGTTCCAGGGAAATACCAGCTGATACACATATAGCTCAATGTCTCAGAATCCAGAAATACATCCACAATTTCAGACCAAATGTGGCTGCTATCAGGGCCCACAATCCAGGCTCTCATTTTTTTATAAGTATTTCCTGACAACACCTCAGCATATGTGTTCATTTGTTTCTGGCCCATTCTAAATAGCCCATTGTCCCCAAGGTTTATTCAGTTCATCGTGTGCCCTTGATGCCCCTCCTTTATGTAGCTGCACTAAGTTCCATCATATAAAAGTATCACTGTTCATCACTGTGCTTCTCAGTCATGGAATCTTTTGGTTCCCTCCAGCAATGGGGCATTGTGGATAATGTTCAAAATAAATAAACCATGTCTTACAGTATTTTTCGTTAGGTTGTACAATCAGCAGCACTCTCAGTTTTAGACAATTGCCATTGGTCCATAATGTCAAAGAACTGGCAAATATAACATCACCAATATTGAATCAAAACTTCCCCTTCCTGCCCTGAGTTAGTGCCCCTGGTAATGCTGTGGTACTGCTGATGTCTTCCTGTTAACTATTGGCCATAGCAGATATTTTTTGTTTTCCCCCTGTATCTCTCTACTATTGACTTTTTGTCCACTATCGACCCATTGAAATAGTTAATGTTAGAATTTATTTATATTCATAGATTTCAATCTTTGCGGTACATGGCACTATACATCCCCTTTCAATCATATTCCCCTTCAATATGGCAATGTTACTTATAAACCTACTAATTGGTTATCATCCCTTCTGTCCATTCCCTTGCATTTAGATTCAACTTCTTTGGGTAGCTCTTCCTTCATCTCTAGTTTTTGTGTACCTCTAGGTCTGCTATATTCTATGGTGTAATCTTTGAGGTTACCTTTACCAGAGCCATAGTAATGAAATCATACAACATCTGTCCTTTTGTGATTGACTTATTTCATAGCTTATTTCACTCAGCATTATGGACTAGTGCTCTTTATATAAAAGCACAGGAACACTAAGAATAGAATGGAAATTTGTCAACATGATAAAGGACATTCATGAAAAACCCACAGCTAATGCCATATTCAGTGGTGAAATCCTCAACATTTCTCCAGATTAGGAACAAGAAATGAATGCCTGTTTTCAGTACTGCTATTCAATATTGTACAAGAAGTAGGCAGGAAATTTTAAATTAGGCAAGACAAATAAAAAAATACAAAAGGAAGAAGTCAAACTACAGTTGCAGATGACATGATCTTATATAGAAAACACAAAGACATCTACATAACACTATTAGAGCTTTGAGTTTAGCAAAGTGGCAGGGTACAAGATCAACACACAAAACTCAATTATGTTCCTATACACTAGCAATGAAAAATCGGAAGAAGAAATTGTGAAAGCAATTTCATTTGTAATAGCAAATAGAAAACTAAAATATTTAGGAATAAACTTAACCAAGGATATAAAATCCCTGTTACACTAAAAATTACAAAATGCTGCTGGAAGAATTTAAAGAAGACCTAAACAAATGGCAAGACATCTCAGGTTTGTGGATTGGAAGAGTCAACATTGTTAAAATGTCAATATTTCTCAAAGTGATCTACAGATTCAATATAATCCCTATCACAGAAGCCTTTTTTTGCAGAGATGGAAGAACTGATCCTCATATTCATACGGAACTGCCAGGAAGCCTGAATAGCCAAAGTAATTTTGGAGAGAAGACAAAGTTGGAGAAATCACATTGTTTGTATATTACATTGCTGTATTATATTACAGTGCTACAGAAATTGTAACAGTGGTATAATGGCATAAAGACAGACAAATAAACTAATGGAACAGAGCTGAAAGTTCAGAAATAGACCAAAAACTTGAGTTTCAACAAGCACGCTAAGTACATGCACTAGAAAAAAAATAGTCTCTTCAACAAATAGTTCTCAGAAAAATGGATATCCATATGCAAAAGAATGAAATTAAATTTCTACTTCACACAATATACAAAGTCAAAATGGATTAATGACATGTGTAAGAGCTAAAATTATAAAATTCTTAGAAGAATAGGGGAAAATATTTATGGCCTGGGATTCAGGTATGGATTCTTAGATATGACACCAAATGCACAAGCAATAAAAGAAAGGAACAACACGTAAAATTGCAAAAATGGGCAAAAGACTTAAATAGGCATTTCTCCAAAGAAGGTATACAAATGGGTAATGAGCACATGAAAAATATCATTAGCTATTAGGTAAATGCAAATTAAAACCACAATAGGCAATACTTCATATCCACAAGGATGACTACTATTTAAAAAATGGAAAATAGCAAGAGATGATGCAGAGAGATTGGGTCTCTAGCGCATTGTTGTGCAGCCACAGTGGAAATCAATTTTGTGGCTCCTCAAAAAGTTAAATATAGCATTACCGTATGATCTGGCATTTACCCTTCTAGGTATATACCCAAAGAAAATGAAAACAGGGTCTCAAATAGACACATGAACATCAATGATTATGGCAATATCATTCACAATAGCCAAATAGTGAAAACAGCCCAAGTGTCAATCAACAAATGAAAAATACAAACAAAATGTGAAACATAAACACAATGGAATATTATTTGGTCATAAGAAAGAATGTATTATGAGATATGCTGCAACAGGAAAGAACCCTTTAAATACTAGGCTCTGTGAAATAAGCAAGGCACATAAGGACATATTGTATGATATGTTAGAAGAGATAATCAAATTAGCAGATATAGGAAGTAGATTAGAGGCTACCAGAGGAAAGGGATTAGGGAGAAAGTGGAAATTAAAATATTAAAAAAAACCTGTGATTTCCTTAGCAGGTCCCTTTATAGGTTACATTAGATTTCTCCTTGAACAATTTATGCAATTAAAAAAAAATCTTTCAGAAAAATTTTGTTGAATATTTTCAACTTTGTTTTTCTACTTGGTTGCTAAATGAATGGATAAGTGTCCTTATAGATACGATTTGTTCAGTATTACAGTATTCTAAAGGAAGGTAGAGCACTTATATTACTTGTATACAAAGAAATGTATGACTACTATGTTAGATGAGTTATGTGCCTCCATTTAGATATGTTCTTGGTCTTCATCCATGTTCCTGAGGGTGTCAACTCACTTGTAAATAGGTGAGGCATGGATTCATTTGTGAATAGAACCTTGTAAGATCCTGTTTAGTGTGTCCAATCTCAATGAAGGTGGCCCTTAATCTCTATGACTGGAGGCCTTTACAAGAGAAAAAACTTTATCTACAACCCAAGGAGCCAGAAATGAGGTCAGGCAAGAACTAAGAGAGCGAACAGGAGGAGGAGGTCAGGGACCCTGACATATGACAGGAAGCAGGGATGCAAGCCAAGGAACCCAAGACTGTGGCAAAATTTCCCAGAATGCTACAGATTGTGGAGGAAAAGCAAAGCCTTGCTCTGGGGACATCTAGCTTCTAAAACCATTAGCCAATAAATTCTTATTGTTTAAGCCAGTCCGTTGTGCGGTATTTGTCATAATGGTCTGGAATACTAAGAGAACTTCTATATTGTTGTAGTGACCAACAGCTCACAGGAAAAACAAAACAAAAATAAGAGATATTAATCGATCTTGCTACATCTTATTTTTCTGCTGTTTAGCTCAGCCTTAAAATATCTACTATTGTGCAGATATAAAATTCAAATACAATGTTATCAGTCACTTTTTTAATTTAAAAAGCATATAAAATGTTTTTGGTATTTTCATTAAAAATAGCATCTCATAATTTGTCTTGGCACAATCACTCCATGTTTTTCTCTAAAGTATCTAGAAAAAAATTTAAAAATTGTAATTTGTAAACTAGAATGGATAAAAAACGTAGTGAACATTTAGAAGGAATTGTTTCTGACAATAAGGTCCTTTGGATTAGAGCAATGATTCTCAACCAAGATCAATTTTCCTTCTCCTAATCTGCCCCCCCCATTTGAAAATGTCTAGAGATGTTATTTAGTGTCACAAGTTGGGGTGAGATATGGGGAGGTGTGTCAATGGCATCTAGTGAATAAAAGACAGTTCTTGATAAACATCCTACAATTTACATGGTAACCGCAACAACATAAAAAGGATTATCTGGTCCAAATTGCCAGTAGTTCCAGGGTTGAGAGACATTGGATTAGAGTTAAAATGGAAATAACTGGACTATCTATACCATACCTATAATGGGCTTGTGCTCTTTAAATTAGGTAGAGTATCTAATTTCAGAGGACTTTGTCTTCCTTTGCCTCTCGGTTCCTTAAATCATGAGTATAAAATCTGCATTAACTTGGAGAGATAAAATGACACTGAGGGTTACAGTAGTAACAAGAAAGTCAGAGAACATTGGTATCTTTAGTGTGATGAGACAGAATAACTGTGAACTTTGAATTTATGGTAAAGAAAATTTTTTTTTTCAAGGATGAAGACTACATAAGGGTATTTTTGAATAAAGAAGAGAGAGTTTACAGTGGACAATAGCCTACCAAAGGAAATTCTAAAAGATATATTGAAGATATAAGAAAAATTTCCCAGATGATACTATGAGATGTAATAGGTAATGAAGAGAAAAAAGCTCATAAAATTTGAGTAAATCTAATGAAATTTAGGGTTTTTAAACTAATGATAATACTACTTGCAAGTTAAAGTAATTAAACTAAAAGAATCTAACATATGCATAGTGAGGAGCATGGCTTCAGTAAAAAATATTCTAAGATGTCTAATTGTTCATAGAAGAGTAAATATATTGATTTACTTTAGACCTTGATAAGTTAAATTATCATTTTCAGTTTCTGACTAAATTATCCAAATAAAAGCAAGGGAGTGCATGACTTCTAGAAACCTGGTGGTATCCACATTAATAACAAGCAGACATTAAGGCAAAAAAATTTTCTAATGATCAAGAGGGACAAAAATAATGATAAAATCAATTTACTGGAGAGATAAAAAGTTTAATCTCCTCTGCAACAAATAACAGTCATAAAAGAAAGAGAGAAAAAATGAGAGCACTAGAAAGAAAAATATACAAGTGCCCAATCATAGTGGAAGTTTTCTAAATTACCTTCCTCAAGAATAGACAGATCAAGCTGACAAAAGTATCAGTAAGAATATCTAAGTTTTAATCTACACATTAACAAGTTAGCTCTAAAGAAGTCATAGAACTCTTTCTTCAATCACTGTAGAATACACGTTATTTTCAGCTGCATACTGTATTAGATGTTGAAAATATAGTGAGCTAAATCAACAATTAACATGGCAATTACATTCTCTAATCATAAAGCAATTAAACAAAAAAGAAAAAACAAAAATACGTAAATGAAAACAAGTAGACACAAGTCATTTTTAGAAATTTAGAAATAGACTTTAAAATATCTCATTAGATGAAGGGAAAATCATAGCAGAATTTAAAATGTGTGGAAGGAAACAATAGTGAAAACTCTACATTTCAAAATTCATGGCACACAGGTTAAGCACAACTTAGAAAACACATATAGCATGAATTTTTATCATGGGCTGAAGAAAGACTTAAGATTCTACTGAGTAACAGATGTTACACAGTTCAGAACAGTTAAAGAGAAGAATCTCCTCGCCCAAAATAAATTAGAAGGGAAGAAATGATAAGGTAAAACAAATAACTGAAACAAATTCATGAATATTAATATAAAATAAACGGGATGAAAAAAGGCAAATGCAGATACTTTTAAAAACTAATCAAATGGCAAATCTTTGGTAGGATTATCAACACATAAAGGGCAAATGTATAAGTAAATTGTTTTAAAAAAGAAAAAGAGAACATCATGCTGCAGATATTCAGAGAGAGAAAGAATCCATATAGTCTATATGGTCATGAGTCCAGATTCCAGAGCCACAGCAGATACATTTATATCAAAGACCCACAACTATTAATGGTTTGATAATAGTCAAGTTAATTCATCTTTCTCTGCTTCAGTTTAACCATCTATAAAAAGGGGAAAATAACAGCATCTATCTCATTGAATGCTGTCAAGATGAAATAAATAGTAATATATGGTAAGCGGTAAGAACAGCATGGTAGGTAGGAAATGCTTTTTAAGCACTTTATTGTTGTTGTTGTTGTTGTGAACAGCTTTGGGTAAATAAAATTTAAAAATTAAAGAGTGCAGGCAAATTTGCACAGGATAGGGTTTCTATTAGGAACGATGGAAATGTTTAGGTACTGGATGGTGGTGATGGTAGCATACCACGGTGAATTTAAGAGTACTAAAATATATGTATATCTGAATGTGAGTCAAAGGGGAAATGTTAGGTTTTATATAAGGTCATGGAATAAATATTTTAAAAATCCCTTCAGAAAGGGGCATAGGCAAAATTCCTAGAAAAATATAGCTTATCAAAATTTAAGATGAAATAGAAAGCCTACATTTCTAATAGCCTCTAAAGACAGTCAATCAACAGTAGAAATCTTCCCCTAAAGAACACACAGGTCCAAACAGTTTTACCATTATAATCTACTAAATATTCAATGTTCAAATTAATCCAATCTTATACAAAATGTTCCAGATTATGGAAAGAATGGGAACACTATGAATCTGCTCTAACCATCATATTTAATGCTGTCAAGGACAGCGTAAAGAAAATTAGAGATTATATCCTCTTGGAAACTCAGATGGAAAACCCTAAGTAAATATTAACAAGTAAAATTCAGCATTCTATAAATTGTATAATATATCATGATCAAGGTGGATTTACTTTAGGGATACAAATTTGATTTAACAATAGAAAAATCTCAGTATAATGTACCAAAATAACAGATTAAAAGTAGTAAAAACCATATTTTCTCAATGCAGACAAATTCAACATCCATTTATTATTAAAAATAAACTTAGCAAATAAGCACCAGACGGGAATGTCTTCATCCTTATGAAAAGCATCTTTCCCCCAAAATCTGCAATAAGCAGAATGTTACAAAGATTGAATGTATTTCTCTGAATATGTAACAAGATAAGACATATGATATCATCTCTTCAATTCAGCAATTCAGCCAGTTGATGAAAGTACACACAAAATTAAAGGTATAAAATTTGGACAGATAGAAAGAAAACTTATTATTTGTAGATGCTATAATTGCCTACATTGAAAACACAAAGAATAGCAATAGTAAAGCTGCTGTATACATTACAATATAAGAGGAGCTATTCTGATGCATAAACACAAAGGTTTAGAAAATGCATTAAAAAGATAGTATTAAGGACAGGCCATGGTGGTTCAGCAGGCAAGAGTTCTCGCCTGCCATGCCAGAGATCCAGGTTCGATTCCTGGTGCCTGCCCATGAAAAAAAAAAAAAGATACCACTAAAAATAGCACTGAAAAGGATAGAGTACTTAATAAAAATGAAATAAACATAAATGAGACTTTTGAAGAAAATCATGAAAACTTATTGAAAATTATTAAACAATATCTAAGTGAGGAGGTACCCCATGTTTTTTACTCTAAGTATCATAGTTATTATTTAATTTCTAAATTATAGAATCTATTAATAATAATCACAAGATTTTTATTGTTTAGATCATTTTTGTATGTTTGTTTGTAAAATTTAACAAGCTGAGTCTTTCAGTTCTATAGAAATGCAGAAGAACGAGACCAGTTAAGACATTCCTGAAGAATAAGTTTGGTGGGGGGGAGAGGGACGCTTTACCACATATCAAGTATTATTATCAATTAATATTCTATTGTGCTGAAACAATCTGTTAGCCAAAGAAAACAAATTGCATCTACATGACACCATAAGCATCACCTATGCCAGGTGAATGCAATTCTAAATGTGAAAGGTTAAGCAATAAAACGTTTAGGAAACAACCTGGCAAAATACTTTTATGATCCTGGGAGTAGAGAAGAACCTTTTAGACAAGATGCAAAAAGCCATAACTCACAAAAGGAAAGCTTATACATTCATTTTTTCTTTACTATAGAAGTTGTGGGTTTACAGAACAATCATGCATAAAATACAGGATTTCCACACATCATCCCACCACCAACACCTTGCGTTGGTTGGAGCATTTTTTTTAAATTGATGATGGCATATTTTTATAATTTTATTAATAACTAAAGTTCATGGTTTAACTTAGGGTTCACTGTGTGGTACAGTTCCATGGATTTTTAAAATGTTTTATTATTACCATATATACAATCTAACTTCTCCTTTAATCATATTCAAGTATATAGTTCAGTACTGTTAATTGCATTCACAATGTTGTGCTACCAGCACCAACATCCATTACCAAAACATTTTCATCATTCAAAATAAGAAACTTGCACATTTTAAGCCATAACTTCCCTTTCCCCACCCTGTCTTCTGGTAGACATTATTTTAGATTCGGGCTCTATGAGTTTACTTATTCTACTTGCTTCAAATAAATGAGATCATACAATATTTGCCCTTTTGTGTCTGGCTTATTACACACAACATGATATCTTTACAATTCATCCATGTTGTCACATGTATCCAGATGTTATTCTTTTTTATGACTGAATAATATTCCATTTGCACATACGCCACATTTTATTTATGCATTCATCAGTTGATGGACACTTGGTTGCTTCCATTTTTGACAATTGTGAATAACGCTGCTATGAACATTGGTGTGCAAATATCTGTTCCAGTTTCTCCTTTCAATTTTTCTGGGTATATACTTAGCAGTGGGATTGCCAGGTCACACTGTATTTCTATACTTAGCACTCTGTTAACTCCATTAAATTTAAGAACTTTTCTTAACTAAAAGATGTATAAAGAGAGTGAAGGTGGGGAATGAAAATGCCACAAAATATATCTGCAATACTCAAATCCAACAAAGGTTGTAAATGTAAAGAACAGTATGAATTAGTAAGAAAAAATATAAACCAATAGGGAAATAGATTGAAGAAATAATTGGTAATTCCACAGAAAAGGAAATACAGGTGGTTCATGAACAAGTGAAAAATATTCAACATCATTTGCAATGAAGTGAGTGCAAATTAATACCACAATGAGATGCCATTACATATCTGATGGGTTGGGAAAAAAAAAGTTTGACAGTAATAACAGATCCAAAACCAGAAAAGACCAAGTATTGGCAAGAAAATGGAGCAATGGGAACTCTCATTCAGCAATAGACAGTAAAAATTGTTATAACAATTTTGGAAAACTCTTTTTGTTACTAAGCACATATTTTACATTCTGGCAATTTCATTCCTAGAATGAAAATAATTGTCATGCCTTCTTATTGCATTGACCACTTTATCAGTATATAATGAACATCCTTGTCCCTTATAACTGTTTATTACTTAAAGTTTATTTTATATGATGTTAGTCTGGCTACACCAGCTCTATATTGGTTACAATCTGCAAGGTATATGTTTTTCCATCCTTTCACTTTTATCCTACTTTGGTCTTTGAATTTAAGGTGAGTCATATGGGTAGCAAATGAATGGGTCATGCTTTTTATATGCATTCTGACAATCTTTGCCTTTTGCCTGGAGAGCTTAGTCCATCTACATTTAAAGTCACAACCCAAATGCAGGAATTTCTTCTGCCATTTGCTGTTTTGTCTCTCTAAATCTTATACCTTTTCTGATACTCATTCTTCCAGTAATGCCTATTTATTTGGTTTTTGTATTGTACCATATTGAGTCTCTTCTCGTTTCTTTCTTAATATATATTTTTTATATAATTTATGTGTGGTTACCAAGAGAATAAAATGTAACATCCTAAATCTATAGCAATCATATTTGAATTTATGACAACCTAATTTCAATAGCATATATGTACACTGCTCCTATACACCTCTGTCCTCTCATCTTTTTGTTGTACCTGCTACAAATTATATCTTTGTGCATTGCATGTCCAGGAGAATAGATTTATTAATACATTTTATGCATTTGCATTTTAGAACCTGTAAGAAGTAAAAAAACAAAAAATAAAATATAATAATATTTGCATTTATAATTACCTATATAGTATCTTTACCAGAGGTCTTTATTTCTTTATGCCACTTTAATCCACTGTCTAGAGAAACCCAATTAAAAAATAGTGAAAAGTCTTGAACAGGCATTTCTCCAAAAAAGATATGCAAATATTCCAAAACACATGAGATGATGCTCAACATCATTAGCCATTAGGGAACTATAAAGCAAAAGCACAATGAGATACACCCACTGGAATGACTACTTTTTTTTTCATCACATAGTTGTGTATTCATCATGATCATTTCTTAGAACATTTGCATCAATTCAGAAAAAGAAATAAAAAGAAACAGAAAAAAACTCATACATACCATGCCTCTTACCCCTCCCTTTCATTGATCACTAGCATTTCAATATACCAAATTTATTTTAACATTTGTTTCCCTTATTGTTTATTTATTTTTAATCCATATGTTTTACTCCTCTGTCAATAAGGTAGATAAAAGGATCATCAGACACAAGGCTTTCACAATCACACAGTCACATTGCAAAAGCTATATCATTATACAATCATCTTTAAGAAACATGGCTACTGGAGCATAGCTCTACATTTTCAGGCAGTTCCCTCCAGCCTCTCCATTAAACCTTAATTAACAGGTGATATCTATTTAATGCAAAAGAATAACCTCCAGGATAACCTCTCAACTCTGTTTAGAATCTCTCAGCCATGGACACTTTATTTTGTCTCATTTCACTCTTCCCCCTTTTGGTCAATAAGGTTTTCTCAGTCCCTTGATGCTGTGTTCCAGCTCATTCTAGGATTTCTGTCCCATGTTGCCAGGAAGGTCCACACCTTTGGGAGTCAGGTCCCATGTAGAGAGGGGGAGGCCAATGAATTTGCTTGTCATGTTGGCTGAGAGAGAGAGAGGCCACATCTGAGTAACAAAAGAGGTTCTCTGGGGGTGACTCTTAGGCCTAATTTTAAGTAGGCTTAGCCTATCCTTTGCAGGGCTAAGCTCATATGAACAAATCCCAAGATTGAGGGCTCAGCCTATTGCTTTGGTTGTCCCCACTGCTTGTGAGAATATCAGGAATTCTCCACTTGAGGAAGTTGAATTTTCCCCCTTTCTCACCATTCCCCCAAAGGGACTTTGCAAATACTTTTTTATGCACTGTTCAAATCACTCTGGACAAACCTACAAAATCTCATGCCCTACTCAAGGTTCCAAGTATTATGGTATTCAATTAAGCTGTCCACATAAGTTGTATTAGGAAATGCACTAGGGAATGACTACTATTAATAAAACAGAAAACTACAAGTGTTAGTGAGGATGTGGAGAAATAGGAACGCATTCACTGTTGGTGGGAATATAAAATGACACAGCCATTCTGGAAGGCAGTTGGTGGTTCCTCAGAAACGTAAGCCTAGAATTATCATATTACCCAGAAAATCCACTTTCAGTTACAAATCCACAAAATTTGAAAGGAGGCACTCAAATGGATATTTGCGTACAGATATTCACAGGGGTCTTGTCCACAATTGCCAAAAAAAAAAGCAATCCAAGTGTCCACAGCTGATGGATGAATAAACAAAATGTGGTGCCTACAAACCAATAGAATATTATTCAGACATAAAAAGGAATGAAATTCTGATCCATGTGACAGCATGGATGGACCTTCAAGACGTCATATTGAGTGAAATAAGCCACACAGAAAAGTGGAAGTATGTGATCTCACCGATATGAAACAAGTAGAATAAGCAGACCCCTAGTGTCAGAATCTAGAGCATACAGTTTCAGGGAACAGGGTGGCGGTAGGATATAGGGAGCTAAAGTTTAAAATATCCAGAATTTCTTTTTGGATGATGGAGAGGCTTTGGTAATGGATAGTGGTGATGGTTGCTCAACATTGTGAATGCAATTAACAGCACTGAATTATATATTTGAATGTAGCCTAAAGGGGAAATTCTAGATTGTATAAATATTACAAGAATAAAGATGAAACCAAAACACTGCAAACACTGAACCCTAATATAAATCATGGACTGTAGTTAATAGAAAAATAATAATATTCTTACATCAATTGTAAGGAATGTCCCACACTAATGCAAATTATTAATAAAAAGGGATATATAGGACCTCTGTGTTTTCTGCATGATTGTTCTTTCTTTTTTTTTTTTTTTCGCCTGGGCAGGCACACATGGGGAATTGAACCTGGGCCTTGGGCACAGCAGGCGAGAATTTTTTCTGCTGAGCCACCGTCGCACCACCCTGCATGGTTGTTCTCTAATAAAAATTAATGTGGTCAAAATTATTCTTGAAAATCCAATAAATTGAATTTAAAATATAGTATATATGGCATCCATTCTACATTTTAAAGCAATTAACTATCTTTTTATAATGCCAAGCAAACCAGTTTGAAATGGGCTTCTAGGAACTTTGGCCTCCATATGAGGTTCATATTTTATCAAAAACAGACAAAAACAAAACAAAACCCATAATGCATATCATGAGAGGCTCACATTATAAGAGGCAGCAGAGACTCTGGGCAAATATTACCAACCCAAGGAACAGCAAATTTATATCTTTCCTCTAAACCTTACTCTGTGCTCATTTCATAGCATATCAGGCAGTACTGCCTATGTTATTTGTGTTACCTTCCTCTCTCTGTATCTCTGTCTCCCTCTTTCTCCAAAAACCACAGTTAAATTAGAGAAACAACTATATAACAAATAGTATTTATTCTTTTCCTAATGATCCAGACAATATGATGGCTATTAAGAACAAATGAGTATTTTGTAATTCAGGTTCATTTCTTGACATTCTCTCTCCTCTTTATCTATACTTCCTCTTTGGTGACTTCGTACGATTTTTCCTCCCTTATGTCTTTTGATTACAACTTTATCTTTCCAGGCTCAGGGCGAAAGAACTTGGAGAAGTCATTTTTTATTCTTTCCTTACAACCGCAGATCTAGTTGGTCAAGAAATCCTGAGCCTTACCAAAAAAATGTATCCAGAATGCAACTACTTCTCCCTATCTCTACAGTTACCAACTTTGATCAAGCATTTGTATATGTTTGAACAGTTTTTTTTTTTTCCTTCTGCTTTCAGGCAATCAGTTGGTATTTACTGGTGTTAGTAATACACAGCAACTTTTTTATTCTTTTAGTTTCTTTCTTCTAATGCCTCATAGGCATGCAACTGATCTCATCATGCTTATTAGGATTAAATGTAAAATAAGAATAAATGGTATCTGAAAGGAAACAGACAGTTCTTGCATGCATAAAAATCATTTTAATAAGTACACGGATTTGTGAATTTCTTTTGCATTCTTAGCATACAGGCTTTTCCATTTTCTGTTTATGTTTCAGAGTTGATGTTGTCAGATGGGTGGTTCCTGATGAAATTGGTCTTATAAATCTTATGAAATTGGTCCTTATTTTCTCAAATTATTAATGGTTTACTATCTTGGGGACTATTTTCACCAGATTCCTTAATTTAATAAATTTTTCCTCAATAAATTCCCATTCCGTGTTCCAAGAAAATCTTATTTTGTCAGTTTTTCCCTTGGTCCCATGAGTTTGCTTTTCAGAAGATTTCAGTTACTTAAAAGGTTTCTGAGTTTAAATTAAAAAGCACAACATCTTCTAAGAAAAAAATCTGAAGCCCTAAGTGCACCTTTGCAAATGAGTAAGGAAATTGAGAATCTGCTAATGTCTCAAGATCAAATTACCTGTTATTCTTTTTTTTTTTTTTAAAGAAAGGAGCTAATACATCTCCAGATAGATTAACTTGCTGGCCAGATCAACACTTTTCCTGGGAAATTGTCAATTAGTGGAATTTTTTGAAAATTAAAAATGGGCTATGTTATTTTATCAGAGAGTAGGATAAGCTCACTCTATGTTTTTTTGTTTTTTTGTGCTTTTTTTGCATGGGCAGGCACCAAAAACGAACCTGGGTCTCTGGCCTGGCAGGCGAGAACTCTACCTGCTGAGCCACTGTGGTCTGCCCTCAATTTTTTTTTTTTTAATTAGAGAAGTTGTAGCTTTACAAAAAATCATACATACTATTATTAACACCTTGCATTAGTGTGGTATATTGTTGCAACTGATGATAGCACATTTTAATAATTATAGTATTAACTATAATCCATTATTTATATTAGGGTTCACTGTTTAATATTATACAGTCCTATATTTGCTATTGTTATTTTTCATTTTTATTCTAGTAATATATATATATGCAACTTAAAATTTCCCCTTTTAACAACATCCAAATATATAATTGAATACTCTTAAGATGCCATCACCACCATCCCTCCTCCATCCATTACCAAAACATTTCTATCAACCCAAACAGAAACTCTGTGTAATTTAAGCATGAACTTCCTATTCTCTATTCCAACACCAGCCCTTGGCAATGCATATTTTAGTTTCTGATTATAAATTTGCAGTCAACTGTTTTATTAAAAAAAAAAGAAACCTCTAATCATGTTTGTTGACTTGAGATATTCATTAATAATTATTTAATGGAATTTGTAGTAGTGGTTTATAAAACAAATTTAAATGTTTAAATGTGCTCAATTAAGAAGCATGATAAAAAGAGAATATTTATTCAATAGCTTTAGCATATATGATTAATAGAACATATACTATTTTTGACTCCTCCTTTCACAAGCATTTTGAACTTCTTCATCTGATAAAGAAATGTGAATTAGTTTCCAAAAACTTTTTACCCCTTTTTCACCCCTAACAGTTTGATTCAAGTTTTTCATATGATCCCTAAGTACTCAGTTTTTATTCCAATTATATTTCTTATGAGAGAAGAGACCCCAGTGAAAGCCACCATATGAATTATCAAGTAGGACTTTGTGAGAAAAAATTAGAGAAAAATAATTTTTGTGGTTTTTAACAGAAACTTATCTACATATAAAGATCACAAGAAGACCAATCAATTTAGGTTTGACAGAATATAATTTCGAAAACTAAAGTATTTTTAATTATTTAAATTATTTTAAAACTAAATTTAGATAGCTAAATTTTAGCAAATTCTTAAGTAACAGTATACGTGTCTAAGTTTAATTGTTGAAGAGCAGTGACTGTTGTTGACAGAGCCTTATGCAGGATGATTGCTATCAGCTTCTGCAATGCGTGCAACAAAACGCACTAGCCTGCTGGATCAGTGTATCTGTCCATCTTGCATATCCGCCCTGCTGAGGAGAAACTGAGTACAGTGGGGAGATCACAGTTGCTGAGCAACGGTTTGAACATGAACTTGCTTTTGGCTTTGAATTGGATCAAAGATACGAAGTTTATTTTTCTATGCATTAAAACAAGCCTTTCATTGAGCAGAAAACTATCCATAGCAAATAATCTTACGACAGTATTATCATTAAGATTATAATTTATTGATCTTCAGAGAAATAACTTTAGTAGTGTCAATGTCAAAGGACACAATTTTACTCTGAATTTTTCTGAGATTTTATCAGTCAATGCCTGATCTGTATGTAGAGAAGCATGAAAATTAGACTATGGAAATACATCCACAGTCTGTCTGATTATATCATCTCTCTTGACCTGTTCATCAGACTGCATGTGGTGAAAACACCATGTGCTGTAAGTATTGGAATGATTCAAATCATTTTACAATTTGAAAGTCCATTATGGTGTCTGTTAATAGGGACAGTTGGGAATACTTTGGATTAATTTCTCATTTAGTCTATTTGCCTTTCTTCTTAGAAATGGACAACTACTTGTAGGCTCAAAATTTTTGAATCATCACCCATGAGTCTTAGGTCTTTAGAATGAGCTTCCTGAGTCTTTGTTATTAGTTAGCACATTTAAGGAACAAAGTGTATTGGCCAAATATCTATATTCAAACCAAGTAAAATGTGGAAATTAAATGATTTAATGTAACAAAGGAACAAAATGAAATTATTTCTTGCGGTATCTTTTATTTGTCTATCCTTAACCACCATCTTAAGAGAAGTGTAATTTAAAAGTCGGAATGATTTATTCCAGAAACTAAATAAATAGAGCACACTGCTGCTTTTTCATTTCATTGTGTACCTTCACTTCTGGTATTTTTTTTTTTCTCCCTCTGAAAGTGCTATTTCAACAAGACCATGTAAATGTCTATAATTGCAAGGGAAAATGTTAATATAACATTTACACAGTTCAACAGCTTCAAACCTGTTTCATTGACTATGCTTAAAAGAAAACTTACACGTGGAGGCTCCACGCCCACATAAATGCTGTTTTAGTGGGACATTTGGTGACAGAGCCTTAAAAACAGAAACAAAAAAGGAGAGAAATCAAAAGACCACATCTCCCAGCCTAATTCAAGCTATTTAGAAGCTCTGTACTTAAGCTAAGGATTACCAGTGATACTATCTGCATCAGCTTTGCTGTTCAGGAAAAATGTCCCTCTTATTGAAAAAAAAGAAAAAAAGAGAGACAAAGAGAGAAGGAAAGAAAAAGGAGAAAAAATAATAGTTTAAAGCCAAGCCAGGTAATTCAGGCTTGCATAAATCTGTAATGGGTTCCATCTTCCTATGACTGGCTGTGCATTCTTTTCTCTGCCAGGGGAAACACTATATGTCTTAAAGGAGAATAATCGTAACTTCATCTTCTGTGTTATATGATATCTTCAAGTAATCCCGAGGATTTTGTCTTTGTCTACCATAAACAAAAGGCCACCCATCCATGACATGTCTGAGCAATTCCGGACTCCTCACCTTAGCAGGTGACACCCACAAGATGGACAGGGACTACTAAACCCATTTGTAGCTAGGGGCAGTTCTACTCCCAGAGAATTTAGGAAAAGTAAAAAGGAAAAGCGCACTTCTCTTCTTGTAAGAACAAAGGGTGACCAGCACCCTGCAGTTGTACCAATTTCTGGGTTCTTCTCAGCAGTAAGAACGAAACATCAAGTAATATACTTTGCTTTGTGACCTGGTCAAGAAAATACCATGTTGTAGATACATTTGTTGAAAATATATCAGTGATATTAAGCCTTCCATGTCAAACCTCGCAAAAACAAAAGGGAAATTAAGGACTAAAACTATCACCATTTAGATGTTAACATTTCAGTAAAGCTGAAAAAATTCTGTAGAAAAATATCTATTTTGTATCTTTTACCATCATTCTTTTTTCTGGGCCATTGCTTACTGAACTAGGTTCTTAGCAGCTAAGTTCCCTGACAGATGGATTTATTCACTCAACAAATGTAGACCAACTACATGTAAGGAACTTTCTTTGACACTGATATCATGATAAAGCTTTGGCTTTACATATACTCCACACTAATTTTATAAAATTTTAAATCTAAAATAGAGTGGACCTGAATCTATTCTATTTCACCTTCTCTGACACAATATCAATTGAGGAATTTTCATGCTCTCTAATTGCATTTTAACATAAAAGCAGGCCTCTAAGTCATTATTCACTTAAATAGTACCAAGAAATTGAGGGAGATTTCTAAATAGATTGGCTAAAATGAGCTGTTTAAAAATCTAGGTCTTATGTCATTGAATATTTCAAATTTCAGGCCTAAAGAAAGCAAAGTTTGTACTCTTCAATAAAATCACAAGTTGTTTCTGGGATACATTTAATTGTTGTGTAAGTGCATATTTACTTTTATTTCAAATTCTCAGGAAGAGTTTTTGTGCAAGGTAGAAGGTGGGATATGCTTTGTCAAATGCCAATTATGAGTGAAGAGGTAAACTGCAATTCTGTGTTAATAAGTCTGTGTGTTGCAACAAAAGACAAGGTTTTCATCAGCAAATACATAATAATGGTAGTATTGCAAATTTCTGCAATATGTAAATGAAAAATTATAGTAAATGAAAAAGCAGGAGTAATTGATGAAAGCGAAAAGTGGATCCATAGAGGTATTGTCATTATTATTTTTAAATCTAGTTTTAAAACAGCCATTTTAAAATATATTTACTAGTAGTATTATAATCTTTATACCATGCTTTTTTAATTACTAGAGTAATATTGATAATGCATTTCTAGCCTATGCATCGTGAACTAACAAAAGGGTATGTCAATTAATTGTTCAATATATCAAGTTGTTGTTCTCGTTCAATGTCCCCTGTATAAATTTCACACAAGATTTTTTGACTCCAAAAGGAGGAAGAGGCATCAAAAGGCCCCAGTTCTTTTCCATCGATTATAGCTAAAACTATAACGTATTTTTCTATTACCTCCAATGAGTTGTGAAAATGTATAATAATCTATCACGTTAGTCACTCCATGGCAATTAAATGTTTCAAATGTGGGTCATAGACCTCACTATTTCATGAGAAATGTTTTAAAGATTAGCAATTTGGTATATGCACCCTAGGTCTTGACTTTAACTGGTCACTAACGTGTTAAAAATAATCTGTTTTATATTATCTGACTACTTGACTTTATTAATGTATTAGTCCATTAGTATTTTGCATATTAGTCCATTAATATTTTGCATTCTAAGTTACCACATTACTTTGCTTGATTGAGGTGAAGTGGCATCATTTACTCTGTACATCTTTAGTCTAAGAGTAGAAGATTGGTCATGTCTACAGTGTATGTACCATTTTTTTTTTAAATTAAGAACGATGTCTCCGAAAGATATGTTTTGTAGACAAGATATCATCTAATGTAGCTTAAAGTCTTAGTATGACCCTTATTGTTCTAGAAACTGTTGTGGCTCCCTCATCCGTACAATTCTATTAAGCCATCTTTGAATTCATTTATATTTTCTGCCTCTAGTACCTTCTACAATTATTAGTTTTATGCTATTTTCAGATATGTAGCTTTCCTATTACGTATCTTAAATTTATATACTCAGCTTACAAAGGATGCCCCCTATCTAAGTGTAGTTTATATATTTTAGGAATTATTTTTATGGTTTCAATCGTAACAAAAACGGGATGATATTTTCGATTGCTTGAAGCTATATGCACCACAGAAAAGACCACGTTCTTAAAGCTAATCCATCCCCATGGATGTAGACCTAATATGGGTGGGATATTTTCACTAGATTATTTCAGCGCATGCCCCCGATGGGTCTTATTCATCTTACTGGAGGCCTTTATAGAAGATGAAATTCAAGAAACACACAGAGAAGTTGAGAGAGAAAAAGAAGAGAAGCTGATCAGAAGCTGAAAGCAATGGAACCTGAGCAAGAAGGACCCGCAGACTCTGGCCTTGTGCTGTGCTATGTGACAAAGGAGTCCTAGATCTCCAGCCATTGGTCTTCAGGGAGAAAACATCACCTGTTGATGCCTTGATGTGGACATTTTCACAGCCTCAGAACCGTAAGCTTGTAAGTTAATAATTTCCCATTGTAAAAGCCAGCGTATTTCTGGTATATTGCATTTTGCACCTTTATCAAACTAAAACCAAAGCATTCAGTTGACCTACAGACATATTACATAATATATGTGAACTTGTACTAATAAAATATTAAATAAAGAGGGAAAATTTGATCAATTGATAAATGATTATGTCTTCATTGGAAAGAAGATCTGGATGACATTAAATAGAAAGTAAAGATGTGAATAAATTTTGTAAATATGATAATGATTTATTGTTAATTATTTCAAAAAAGTTAATATATCAATAGTAGAAAATTATACATTTTATCATCATTAGTTTTTATATTATTAGTATAAAATGTGGGGTGTAATTTACATCTTCTCATTATTATTTCTCTACATCATCCTTTCATTCATATCATACTTTCAATAAGATGTACTAAAAGAATAATGTCTACTAATAATTAAAAAAACAAATATTTTCCAGAAAGTCTATCAGACATTTTGATTATAATAAAAGTTATTTTATTTTATTTATAATAAAATATGACTTTCATTATAATGTATTGAATACTTACTCTCTTCAATGGATATTAACGGGGTAGTTTTAACTGTTGAAACATACAATACGCAAGATTGTAGGAACACAGCACAACCAAGATTTATTTCTTCTCACACAACAGTTCAATATAGATGTGCCTGGTTTTGCTTTCTTGCTTGTGGTCATTCAGGGTCTCAAGTTCCTAACAACTTACGACTCCAATAATTCTCTAGGCTAGGGTTCCTTAGTCCTCTGTACCTAGCCAATGCAAGGAGAAATTGAGCATGAGAAAGGACACTAGACCTTCTGAAAAGATCACAGCACTTTTGCTATTATTCTCTAGTAGGAAGTTGTCTCAGGACCTCCCTGAGTGCAAGGCATCTCTAAATTATGGTCCCTAGCTGGATAGCTACCCTCCAGAGTCATTTCACCTTATGGATATTTGGAGAAGACAGCTATTCATATTTGATAGAGAAGCCACTGGGCTAGGTACTCAATATTTATTGTATATATAAAACTCTTAAAAATAAATTGAACTCAGGTGGGCCACGGTGGCTTAATAGGCAGAGTTCTTGCCTGCCACGCCAGAGACCCAGGTTCAATTCCCAGTGCCTGCCGCCCTCCTCAAAAATAAATAAATTAATAAATTGAACTCAATTCTACAATTGAGAAAACTGAGGGGCAGAAATGTTATGATTAGGTTTAGAGAAGTATATGATAAATATGATTATGCTCAATAATTATTAACATTAATTGAATTTGAGCTCTTATTATTTATTGGCATGAATCTAAGTGTGTTTTCATTTGTAAGCTGCCAGAATGTGATATACCAGAAATGGAACAGCTTTTCAAAAGGGGAATTTACTATGTGCAAGTTTTCAGTTCTAAGGCTGTAAAAATATCCAAATCAAGGCAAGGCTATGAAAATGTCCAATCTAGGGCATCCAGGAAAAGATACCTTGGTTCAAGAAAGGCTGATGACATTCAGGGTTTCTGTCTCAACTGGAAAGGCACATGGCAAACATGGCAACATCTGCTAGTTTGTCTCCAGACTTCTTATTTCATGAAGCTCTCCTGGGGGTGTTTTCCTTCTTCATCTCCAAAGGTCTCTGGCTACATGGGCCCTAAAGCTTTTATAAAATAATTGTCTCTTAAAGGGCTCCAGTAATCAAACTTCACCTTGAATGGGTGGAGACACATCTCCATGGAAACTATCTAATCAAAAGTTACCATCCACAATGAAACGATGGAAAAGTTCCCACCCAGAAATGTTGAATGAGGATTAAAGAACTTGTTTTCTGGGGCATACAACAGATTCAAAATGGCACAAAGTGCTTTTCATGTATTAGCTAATGTTATCTTCATAAATACTAGAAAACCTATAACATTAATTAGTAGAAAATATTTAGGATCACAAATTTGTACTTTTTTTTCTAGATCCTTCAGTCTTGAAGCTGGACCTCTGATTTGAAATATAAATTTTTTTAATGTAAGCATTTAGAGTAATAAATTTCCCTCTCAGCACTCCCTTTGCTGCATCTCATATGTTTTGTATGTGCATTTTCATTTGCCTCAAGTTATTTCCTAATTTCCCTTGTGATTTCCTCTTTAACCCATTAGTTGTGTAAAAGTATGTCTTTTAATTTTTATACATATGTGATTTTCTGTTTCCCCCTCTTATTCATTCCTAACTTCATTCCATTGTGGCCAGAGAAGATACATTTTTTATTTCAATAGTTTTGAACTTGCTGAGACTTGTTTTGTGATCTATGTTATGGTCTATCTTGGAGAATAATCCATAGGCACTAGAGAAGAACGTGTATTCTCTTACTGTTGGGTGAAGTGTTCTATACATGTCTGTGAGGTCTAGTTGTTTTAGTGTCATTAAAGTCTTGTACTTACTTATTGTTCTTTGGTCTAGATGTTCAATCCATTATTGAAAGTGATAGATTAAAGTCTTCTACAATTAATATACAGCCATCTATTTCTCTTTTCAAATCTGTCAATATTTGCTTGATGTATTTTAGGTATCTGCTACTAGGTGCATTTATCTTTATAACTGTTATGTCTTTTTTTTAATTGACCTCTTTATCAGCATATAATGCTTTGTACATTGTAACAATTTTTTTATTCAAGATGTGTTTTATCTGATATTAGTTTAGCTACCTCAGATCTAGTTTGATTATTACTCTATGGTTTATTTTTCCTATCTTTTTTATTTCAACCTACTTATGTCTTTGAATTTAAGATGAGTTTTAATAAACAGCATATATAGTTGGGTCATGCTTTTTCATCTATCCTGCCAATCTCTGCCTTCTAACTGGAAAGTATAATCCTCTTATACTTAAAGTAACTACTGATAATACAGGTCTTTTTTTCCTTAAATTTTGCTATTTAGTATTGGTAACTCTTCATCTTTTTTTTTTTTTTGCCCTTCAATCCTTCCTTCAACACTTATTTTTATATTTATTTAATATTTTCTATTGTACCAGGTTGAGTGCTTTCCATTTCTTTTTGGATATATATTTCATCTATTTTCTTTGTGGATGCTTTTGAATTAAAATTTATCATTCTAAATCTGTAACAATCATATTTGATTAGATACCAATTTGACTTCAACAGCACACAGATACACCATGTCAATAACCCTCTGTCCCCCACATTTTTTATACTTGTCACAAATTATGTCATTGTATACCATATGTCAAAAACCACAGATTTATCATCATTTTTATTCATCTGCATTTTGGCACTTGCAAGAAGTAATAAGTGGGGTTACATACCAAAAAATACATTTATAATTACCCATATGGTTACCTTTACTTTATTTCCTTAGCTACTTCAATCCATGCATTACCATACATTCTTTTCATTACGAAGTGTTCCTTTTAGCTAAACCTAAATCATCACATTTATATGGAAGGATAGAGATCCCTGAATAGCCAAAGCCATCATTTAAAGGAAGAATGAAATTAGAGGAATCACACTTCCTGAGCTTAAGCTTATCACAAAGCCACAGCAATCAAAACAACATGGTACTGGCATAAGAATGGGCTTAGAGACCAATGGAATTAAATTGAGAATTCAGAAATAAATTCTCTCATCTATGGCCAACTGGTTTTTGACAAGGAGGAGATGGCCACTCAATTTGGAAAGGATAATTTCTTCAACAAATGGTGTGAAAACTGGATATCTAAATGCAGAACAATAAAGGAGGACTCCTGGCTCACACTATATGCAAAAATCAGTTTGGATCAATGACCTAAATGTAAGAGGCAGAACAATAAAACTCCTATAAGAAAATGTAGGGTAGCATAACACCTTGTGTTAGTGTAGCACATTTGTTACAATTTATGATAGCACATTTTTATAATTGTATTAGTAACTTTAATAGGGTTCACTGTGTTATTGAACAGTCCCGTGGATTTAAAAATAAATCTATATCCTAGTAACATATACAACCTAAAATTTCTCTTTTTAGGCATATGCAAATATATAATTCACTGCTGTTAGTTACATTCACACTCTTGTGCTACCATCACCACCATCCATTGTCAAAACTTTTCCGTCAACCCAAATAGAAATTCTGTACAAGTTAAGCATTAACTCCTTCTTCCTTACCCCAACCCTGCCCACGATAACCTGTATTTTAGATTCTGGCTGTGTGAGAAAATTTGATTCACACAACTTTTATATGTTCAACAAAAATGCCGGTGAAAATAGAAATATTGAACAGGAGAAAGGGAAAAAAAGACATAAATCTGTTTACACAAAGAGCTATCTTGGATTGACATGAATTAGTACTATTTAAGTTTGAGTCCTTATCAAGGATGAATTTGTATTTCAGCATTATCATCTATTCTTGCATACATTTTGTACAGGGTCTATCTGTGTATTGTGAACAATTCTATTCAATTTTTTGCTGAAACTCAGATACAGTTTATCTATGCCATTCCATGATCCACTTACTATGTATCTTTCTCAAGAAATTAAGCCATATTAATTTGCCATTCCCTGCGTTAGTGAACCAGTGCTAGCTCCTAAGGATCACCGCTCCTTTCTTCAAGAGCTTACAAACTAGTTGCTTCACAATCTGCTGAAGGATTTTGATGGGGATTAGTGTTACGTTATTACCTCTTTGGAAAACTGGAGCATTAAATGCCAATATTGTGAAACATTCCTTAATTAGCTGTGATTTGTAAAGGATTGTAACAAGTTATAATAGTTAGGAATCTTGAAAGGCATTGTTTAAACAAATAGAAATGAACAATTCAATTAAATAGCTAAATAAATAATTCCAATATTTTTGGTATTTGATTTTGTTGATAATTTGTAGCCAGATAGTTTCAAATAGTGTGAAATTTGATATGCTTTTACAAGTTAGATGGCCATCTGTTTAACATTGGAAGAAAAATAAAGAGGAAAAATGAGATAATTGAGCCATAAGAAATACAACAGCACATGAATTGATTTTAGCCCTTTAGTGCTTAGCTTTTTTTAGGGGTGGAATATAGTACTTGGCTAGAGGTTGGGATGGGAAGTTGGACGTCTTTTGATAGCATTATAATTTACTTTTCATGCTATAACAACTGTTTTCTCTGTTCTAAATTAATAATTCCAGAAATTTCTAGGAGAATTTCACTCAAATATCAATATATTTTAAAATTTTATACTTTGAATTGCACTTCTGCTTATGTATATTCTTCTTTAATTAGGAAATGTTTATTACTAGATACTTATTTTCAATTACTCTCTTAGGCTTTTTAGATCGTGCATTTTAAAAGGAGATAACAGGTGTCTCACCATTTTGAAGTGTCCTACTTCAAGCTTGATTAGCTGCCAAGAGTAATAATAAAACACATTCAGGTCAATATTCACTAGGCTAAAATATAGGTTAAGCAGTTCTATTTAAAATATGGGTTAAAAATAGCATTACCAATGAATCAAGAGCATTTTCAAGACATATCCAATTATGTTGAATTAAATTCTTTAAATAATTATGTGATGATTTAAATAATATTGTTTGTCATCTTTTGACATCATCTTCCCAGTTGCAGGATAGAGAAATCTCAGCACACTGCTGACATCTTCCTCTTATTTAACTTCACATCCAGTTGATCATTAACATCTGTTCCTTTCTTCCTTTCTTTGACTCCTGAGTCTGTGTTCTACTTTCTTTCAGTATTTCCTTTTCAGATTCTTCTTCAAATTCAACCAAAACAGTTGTCCGTCTCCAATTACCCTCTTACTCCTTCATGCAGTTGCCCCTAATCTTTCCAAAATACAGATGCAAGCATATCTGTTTTCTGTTCAAATGTCTTTCAAATCTCACTATTCATTTCAAAAGGAAGACCCTACTTATCAACATGGTGCCTAAGTCCACCAAAACCTTGTACCAGCTTGCATTTCTCTGCCTTCCTTACAATCTGCTCACACTGGAGATCCATCCACTGCTGGATAAACCTGCCAGATGTGCAAGTTTCTTTCCCTTGACTTCCTTTCTACACCTTCTCTAAAATTCCTTTTTTTCTCAGCCTTCAAGTCCCATCTTAAATGAACATTCTGCAATAAGACGTTTTTAAGGCTTCCATCTCAGAAATTTTGGCTCCTTTCTGGAGTTCTTTAACAGTTTATGTTTCGATTGCAGCATTCCTGATCATCTGACTAGAATTATTTGGGTAAAATCTATTAATGAGAGTTTGTATCTCATTTTTTGGCACAGTATCATCAAAGCTCTTAGTGGAATAGGCCCTCACAATGCTTTCCGGAATGAAATAGAATAGAATGAAAGGAATGAAACATATTAATAAAATACAGTTTAGAATAAATCATTGATTTAAAATTCACTTTGAAATGTTGAATGTTCATGTTTTATCACTCAAAGAAAACAGATGTTCCAATTATTCATGCTTATAGAAATAAAATACTCTGTAACTTTTTTAACTTAGCAGTACATTGTGGACTTATGGCATATGATTAATATCCTAATATTTCACTGTATGGATGCATCATCATTTATCCAGCTAACTTTCTGTTAAGAATTTTAGTTTTTAAAAAATAATTTTTGATAGGTAAGCAGCGATATACTGAGTCACTTATATGATGATTCACACGCTTGTCTGATGATCTCCTTACGATATTTCCTAGGATAAAGCTCTGGACTCAGAACTGCTGGATGAAGGTGTATGGACATATTTAGGATTTTGTTAAATATTTTAAAATACTGAACCTTTTAATTTAGTGCCCTTGAAGCTGGATAGCTAATGCATTTCCCTTTTATATCATTGTTGTCATTTAAAATATGACCTTCCTAATTGTAAAAATTTATACACTGTTACTTTTTATAAATGACACAGTGGCCTTGCTCTCAGAATTTTAAAAACAGGTTCTTTCCCAGAGCAGAGGCCATGATTTAGCTTCTGATTTTTATTACCAATGCCTAGTAAGTTGTCACCACAGAGCGGCCTCTCAGTAAATGCCTGTAAAATTATTTTCCAATGCAAAATTTCCTTGAGATGTGAAATGACATAGTATTATATCAACAGGACAATCTAGCATAATGAGAAGGACCGTGGATTCTGAGCATGCAGCCGGATTCGAGAGCCAGATTGCCCTTACTGTGACCTTCCCAATTAAAGTCTCTTCTCTCCCTCCAAAAACATCCACTCTCATGATTCTATAGCATTTTATTGCAAGTAGGAATAAACCAAATTGCGTATTCTTGGACACAATAATTTAACCTCACCTATTTTTGCCTTACTATGTCTTTGAAATCTCCTTTAATCTATAGATTTCTCCCCTAGCTCTTTGTTTTCCTACAATGCATCTATTGAAGAGCCTAGATGATTTAAACTATAGACTTTCCAATAGTCTGGATTTTGCTGATTGAGTATTCAAGACGCAGTTCCATATTATTTTCTCTCTGTCCTTTGTATTTCCTGAAAACTGGCAGCTGGATGAAAAGGCTTAATCACTCATGTTAGATCTTTTTGACAAGAGGTGATGGTATATTCCTTCACCAAGAGGCACATGTCTGATTTCTGCTTTCTTTTTGAAGTTAACATTTGTTAATGCCCAATGCCTACTACATAAATTAATTAGAAGTAGTAAAATGGTTATTTTCTACTTCTTTCATTTTGTTTCCATTTATTGAACAGTATAATTTTATAAGGACACACCTTTCTTTCTTCTTCTTTTTGCTATCTAATTGGTCCGTCTGTTTTTATGTGGGGATTCAGGAAGATTCATAAATAATGTTGTCACCACTTCCATCATCTTCCCATAATCTCCACCTGGGATAGTAAGTTGTAAAATTATGCTCTAATTTTTTAAAAAGGTATTTAAAATACAATCTACATGGGTTATACACAAGATCCTATTGTTCTAAAAGGTATTCCTTACACAGATTTACAATTCCTTGCATTTAATTTTGACCCAAAAGTAATAGACAAATATAACAACAGTAATTAAAAGACCTAATCAAATGTAAATTTAGTTATGTTAGTATTTAGAAGGGTTTTTGAAAGAAAAATGAGTATGAAGTCTTGTACGAAACATTGTCTAAGGAATTGTGTGCTATTGTTACCTTTTCTTTTACCTTGAGGAAAGTATGTGTATTTAACACTTCCATTTACTTAAAGCTTCTTCTAAGTATTATAGTAACAACAGAGCACAAATTTGTAGTGCAGTTGATAGAATTCTGCCAAAAGAAACTCACTTATTAAAGTAAAGGTGATCCAACATTTTTTCTTTTAGTTAGCAAACATTTATGAAATACTTAGTATGTGCAGTTCACTATGCAAAGCATAATGAAACTTACAAAGAATAAGACCAAATCTTTGCCTTCAAGAATTCCATAGGCTAAGTAAAATTTACATGTATGCAATTAACCATAATACACAGAGTGTCAATTCATTTTAAAATTGGTTAGGTCTTTATGAAATCATCTCCCTCACATTCAGGACAGATACATGACCTTTAACATGCACAGGAAAAACATTAAAATGAACAGTTTAGGATGATTCTAAATGCACTTAATAAATGTGTGAGCTTGGACAAAGCATCAAAGCATTTAAATTCTCTATGTCTTAGCTTTTTCACCTGTAAAATACAAATTCTGACAATTTTGAACAGATAGCATTTTATATGTCTATAGCTTCTTGTCAAATTACTAAAATACTTATATGGAATTGGACTAATTTTAAGCTATTGATTTTCTGTGCATAGTTATTGACAGAAATTATGAAAGCAAATCAAGATTTCTCATATGTTTTTTGTACATACATATGCACAGAAACAGATATCATTATATTTAGATAATAAGCAGATTTTATAACTTCCTAGCATTTTCATACTGAACAAAAGTCCTTTGAATCAGGATTACCATTTGGGAAAACTAATATTTGCTCAAATTTGCAAATTCTTTTTGTAATCCTTTCTCTTGATTTTTATTCCATTAATTATTGAGTCATTTAACTTTATTTAGTTACCTTATTAACCAAGTACACTATAGTCAAAGGACCTAGAATTCTTTACATACTAACAATATTTTCTGCCACGAGTGCTTCAATCGGTGACCCCACCAGTGATCTTGGAGACATAAGGGATAAAAAAGAGAGCATCCTTGATTAAATCAATCATTTAATCAACAAGTATTAAGAGCTGTGAGGGAGATAAAAAACACAGAAGATAATTATCTTTGCTATCAAAGAGCTTACAGTCTTGTTAGAAATGTAATGCATGCAAGAGGCAATTAGAGAATAAGAGTTTATAATGAAGTGTTTAATTGGATGGAGGATGCAGCATCAGTCCTTTTGCTGCAAACTGAATAGTTAGACAAAATGGGTCTTAGGTCACTTTCATCCATATGATCTTTATAAAAGTAGAATGGTAGAACATTCCCTGAAAGTTGGGGCTTTAAAAAGTAATTTATCTCTTCACAAACTATGTTTCTCACAAACTTAATCATGTGATAACTCCAATGTCAATAGCTTTCCAAGAAGTTTTATCTTTATTGGAGCAAATCACCCCAGTCTTTGGCACCAGACATGCAGTAGCTTATCTGGCAAATGCAGTTTCTCTAACCCAAGAAGCAGAGAATTCCAGAAGCAATTTATTTTCAACTGTTAGTTGTACCAGTACAACTTTGTGGCATACCTCAATATGTCAGTTTTCTAGTTCTCTGTTATGATTTAGTCTACAAGGACCCTGATCATTCACCATTGATTAAGGAATTATGCTGGTCCACTCTATTGAGATCAACATGCAACAGGAGCTGGTTAGCAGGAAGCAACTGTGAACTATGTACTTAGGTAAGTCATATGCATACCAAAAGGTAAAAACTGCATCCCTTAAAAATTCAGTGAAGATGGCGGAGATCCAATAATGTGCAGCATGTAAGGTAATCTTAAAAATTGAAAGAACTTTGCAAGACTTTACACCAACTAATATTAAGGAAAAGGCATAAACCTATTGGGCTCCTTTAGATTTAGAGGGAATTTAAACCATCCTTGTTGTTGTTTTGATAATCCATTTACTGAGTACACCTTAAGGCTGCCAAATTTGAGCTGGATCCCAGACAAAGAGTAGACTATGGAGATGTTCCAGGCCACAGTTGAAGCAGCTCTCTCACTTGGGCCTCACAACCCAGCAAATCTTAGGTTGCTTGAGCACTGGGAAAATATATGAAGACTTTATTGTAGAATCATAGCCCAAGCCTCTGAGATCTTGGAGCATTATTCTCTAGGTATTCTACAGGAATCTATTGAACACCTGACTATGAGACACCAAATGACCACGTGTTCTAAGCTACATGTCATAAAACAGGTGTTATGGCAAAGTCATGAAGCTGAAAGTGTGCAGCAGGAGTTCATCATCAAGTTGAAATTGTTTATATGAGACTGACCTCAAGCACTTTCTAAAATCATACCTATGTTACTTAGGCATTATCTCATGTTCACAGTGGACCTGTTTTGCTGGACACCTTCCCCTTCACTTATACTTCATAGAAAATCCACCTGTGTACTAGTTTACAGATCATTGAAAAATATATGCTTCCCCCATCCAGAAGTAGACTATTTCAGCATAGTGACTGCACTTAAATAGGACTTTGAGGGCAAGTTCAACTAGCGGGCAGAAACTGGAGCAGCAGTTTTTGGAAGGAGATATGGCCAGACCAGAGACTCTTTGTTGGCTAATGGTTTGGCCAGGTGGTCAGGGACTTGAAAGATATATAAATGGAAGAATGGTGACAAGAAAGTCTGAGGAAATGGTATTGTATATGGACTTTTGCAGAATATTAGTGCCCTGGTAATGTTTACCAAAATTCACTTACTAAGGAGAGTATTTTAATAATCACATGGATTCATACTTTGGATATAAGTAACCCTAATACTTCCTGAATGGATTCTTAAAAATACTGGCCATGGGTTCAGACAAAATTGTACCTAGCCTAAACAACACAGTCTTTCTAAAACGGAGTCAATCCAGCCACTTCCACCACTGAGTGCCCTGTGTGTCAACAACAGAAACTAAGTCTGAACTTTTAATCTGGTACTACTCCTTTGGAGGAGCAGCCAGCTACCTGGAGTCTTGTCATTTATATTGGATAGATAACATCATTTATGCAGCAGTGTTTTGATCTCACTGCAATCGATACCTCTTTTAAATATGGACTTGCTTTTCCTGACCACAATCCTTCCATTACCACCATTTGTAATCTTAAGGAATGCCTTCTTTGTTGCTGTATCCAACAGATCATTGTTTGTAAGCAAATAACTTATTTTATAGCAAAAAGAACTATGGCAAAAACTAATTCATATGGGATTTATTATCATTATCATATACTTCATTATCTAAAATACCCTGGCCTTACATAATCATGGAATGATTTTTTGAAGTAACAGTTATGAGCCAGCTAAGACAAAACACCTTGCAAAGTGCTAGCTTCTAGGATTCAGAAAACACTAAACTGAATACACTAGTGTGTTGAGAATACACTAGACAGAATAAACTAAACCAACAGCTGATGCTGTTTCTCCCATGCTAGAATGTGTGGTCTGACAGCCAGTGGGTGGAGATGAAAGAACTATTTCTCACAAATACATAAATGAAGCACTGGCTAAATTTGTTTTATGTCCACATTACTTTGGCTCTTGGGGTCTAGAGATATTAACCTACTTTGAGACATGGCAATGATCTCATTAAACTGGAAATTGTGGCTACTACCTGGTCATTTGGGGCTTCTCAAGCCACTAAAACAACTGGTTAAAAAAGAGTTAATGAGAGTAAGGAAGATATTGATCCTAATTATCCAAGGGAAAATTACACTACACATTATGAGCAGGGAAGAGAATTTCTCTTCCCTAGATGATCCTCTGGAATGCCTTCTAATATTGTTCATGCAGGATTTCACAATAATCCATACAGGCAGGGATCAGCTGTGATTCTAGCTGAGACCACAGTGAATATGGACAGGGTGTGAGAAGAATGAACTTAGATATTCCAACTCTGAATTCATTGTTATTTACAGAACTAAAGATTCTAGTTAGTATCCATGGGGTATATATTTATATAGAAAACAACAACACAACATGATAAAGCTCCCTACAATTTCAGATAATGAGATTGGATATTGTGTTAGTTTACAAACTACCAGAATGTGATATACCAAAATTAGAACGTTTTTGAAAAAGGGGAATTTAATAAGCTCTAAGTTTATGGTTCCAAGCCTATAAAAATGCCCAAACTAAGGTATCCAGGGAAAGATACCTTAATTTAAGGAAGGTCGATGAGTCAGGAACACCTCTGTCAGCTGGGTAGCCATGTAGCTGGCATCTGCTGATCCCTTGCTCCTGGGCTCCAATACCTTATGCCTCTGTTCTTGTCAGGATTCCTCACTTTGCTTCTCCAGGGCTGGCTTTCATCTCTTGGCTTTCCTTGGCTTTCTCCCAGTTTTGGCTTGCTTAGCATCTCATTGCAACATCTGCTGGGTTCCAAGCGTCTCCAAATATCCACGCTTCTGTTCTCTAAGTGTCGGCATCTGTGTCAGTTATGGGCTCTGTCAGCTCTAAGATGTCTGTCTTTTTGGAAGTTTCTCCAAAAAGTTTCTTCTTTTAAAATCCCTAGTAAGCTAATCAAGAGCTGCCTGGAATTGGTGTAGCCAAGCCTCTGTCTAACCAAAAGTCACACCCAAGATTGGGCATCACATCTCCATGGAAATAACCTCATCAAAAATTTCTGACTTGCAGTATTGAATTAGGATTAAAAGAAATTGCTGCTCTCACAAGACTGAATCTGGATTAAAACATGGCTTTTCTGGGACACATAACATTTTCAAACCAGCACAGATATGGATGTTCATATTCTACCCAACTCCTGTTTCAAATGGGGGGGGGGGGATATAGTTCTTTTGTTCTGTGTGTGTGGAGAGGTGAGATACAAGAGATAGAACAGTGAGCCCTAGTGAAGAAGCAGCAAACAACTCCATCTCAGGAAGCCTGGGAGTTGAGGGTGGATCACTGCATCTCCAGGGTTCTCCTGGCCCAATCTTTCTATAGCAGAGTTACTGTAATCACTAGGGTAGTCCTGGAAATCACACCAAGGCACATAACCCAGACTTTCCCCCCTAGTATTGAAGCCAGTACAGACATCCATTGCTGGATGGCTCCAAACCAGAGTGGAGACAAAATATATTTGTTCTGTATAGTTGGCCTTCTGGCTGCCAGCAGCACAGGCTCACTCCAGACCAATTCATTAATTTTACCTGATTCCACATTTTATGTGAATGAATGATGCAAATAATATTGCATCCCACTTTTTTCCCCTCTTTCCCTACCCTCTTTTACCTACTGTGTGATTACAGCTGATAAGTATATTATTTAGTACATAGGTTATAAGATAACAAGACAGGACTCTAGCTCAATTAGAAAAAAATGAAATTATCAGAGATAAATACAGTGATAGAACTTTGTGTGTCCTTTTTTGAGAGGCAGTAGGAGCATTTTCATTTTTACACACCATAGCTGGGTGATGGGAGGTTTTTATAAAGATTAAGTACAATAAGAAGGGTATATGCAGGTTAGGAACCAAAGGGATGGACTCTATACCTCTTATTTGGCGTGTTGTCCTATACTGAAAATGCTAAAAAGCTAAAAGAAGAAACACAACTCCTAGACTCCTAACACTGTAGGTCCTGGGCATGACTAGGTTTTACTAATCTAAGGCAGTCACTTGATATTGAAAAGCAAAATGAGGCAGAGACCATACTTCTGGGACATCTATTGTTTTTGATGACAAGCACCACTGGGAAGGCACTTGGCTTTTCATTGAAACATTAGCAGGTGTGGTGGCATCTGCTCAACTTGGAAGGTATTTAAAGGTAGGTCACAGGGCATCCATTTGTTGGACTGAATCATATCAAGCATGGCATAGTTCTAGAACTAACAGAGATAGCAATTTATTCAATTCATTCATTGAATATTTATGGAATACCTATTATGTCTGAGATACTCTTCCAGGTCCCTGAAACGTATCAGTGAACAAAATGCATCAGATTCCCTGCTGTTGTGGAGCTTACATGCCAACTGACGTTTCCTGGTATTGTGGTTTATGTGTTGTTTCCCTAACGGGCAGTGCCAGCATATTCTTGGCAGGGGTTTCCTGATGTAGAAGAAATAGCAGTTTCCTTGTGGCCTGGCTCCGCGGTATGACTCTGGGAATCATCTGAAAGTCTAGCACAGATTCTTTCTTCAGCCCTCACAGAGATTGTATAAATCAAATAACACCCATTTTAAATTTCTTCTTGCTTAAACTATTTAGAGAGGATCATGCTCTCAGCAAATGTACGCTGATCAGTAACATCTATCTTTCTAAAATACTCATTCCCACTTTGGCCACCTTGAGAGTCCCATACATTGTTTAATTTCAGCTCACTCAAATGTCATTTCTGGCACTCTATTTTCTACTCCCTGTGAGATTAATTGCTATGTCATCTGAGCTGCCATAGCAATGTATATAGGCTTCTCTCGTACGGCTTATCAAACCGCCCGGCTTAGTCACTTCTCTTGCTTTCCTCCTGTTGCACACACCAACATGCAAGGGATTTGGTCTTATTCACATTGTACCTCTGACTCCTCAGAGTATTAGGCAGATTACAGTTATCTATGTTCCAGTTTTTCATATGTTAATAACTAAATCACAATTTACCTTACAACAAAAGTATTTTTAACTATTTGCATTCTCCTGTTTTACAAGTGGTTCATAAAGTCACCTATATTTATTTGTATCATTTTAAACATTTACATTAAATTATAATTTTAGGTTTAGGAACAGCATCAGAGATCAGGTAGTCCAAGCTCCTCCTTTTTCAGTTCAGTAATTTCAGGCTTAGAACGATCTGTCTTCTAACTCCCAGAGCAGGATTTTTTATTTTCTTCTACAATTACCTATACCTATTACCAAGATTAGCTTGACCTTGATCTAGTTTGCAATTTCAGTGAAAACATGTATTGTTTCTGCAGCCCTTCAGGGCTCTTCGTGTTTTTACAAGTTAGAGGATAACTGGCAACCGAAGGACTTCCTCATACTTTGTCCAAAAGTATATCAGTGGAGACTTGTAATGCAGAGGTGGGGCATTCTCAATTTAGACTAGCAAGTGCTTTTGTCAACAAATAGGTTCATGGAGAGATATTAGATAAACTGTCAAATATTTGATTCTGACTCCATAAATTATATATCACTTTTTTCCACATTATGAATTTCCTTCTGTAAGGTGCAAAAAATGATACTTAAATATGAATGTGTGTGCTTTCATTTACAAAACCGGAGTGCAAACTATTTATGTCATCAATGTGTTAAAATATCATTTTGTAGATCATTTTGTACAGCTTTCTCCTTTAGTACTTAACCTATTTTATCATAAGCATGTTGTCCCATGTTTCTCCCTGGGGAGACTGTGGCCTCCATAAGACCAAGTGTCATGCCTTCATAGCTTTAATTCCTAACAAGGTGCTTGATTAAGGCTATACAATTTATGCTCGTTCAGTGAAGCTTCCTGGATGGAACAATGCCGTCTGCCAGATAACAAACAACTAAACTTCCCCAAGTCAACGAAGTGAAGCCAATTTCTTTATATCTTCTTAGAGTAATTGTTTATTTTTTTCATAAATTGATGATTGCTTCTGCTAGTTCATGGACTGTCCATTTAACTCTAGAAGTTTCTAGAGTTCTTTATGATCATTCAAGGAAGAGGAAAATTTTGTTTCCTCTATATCATTTCTTTGCAAAAGCTGCTCAGCTCTTTTCCAAAAATTGCTTCACACAGCATGGAGTATCTAGAGCACAGACCTGTTAGCACTTCAAAATGACCTCAATTAACAAACTTGACAATTACTTCAACAAATATAGTCAAAAGTGGTAAAGGTCCATTTTTAAGTGGTACTTCTGAGAAGTGTGAACTCATAATGGAGAACATACTCAGATAATCACTTGTGAATGAGTGATTTTAAAAATGAGCCCTACACAAGTTATAATACATCATGATTTTTATAGAGCACACACATGTGCTCCCTAAAGAGTATAATGTGATTCCACTCCCTGTTGATAGTCATGGCTGATGAGCAGGTGCTGCAAATGAAGACCAATGAATATGAAATACAGTTGTTCAGGAATATCGTGTCAAATGAAGCTCAGAGACAATGATTCTTACATACTTTAGAACGGGGAAAGCAAGCTCTAAGAGCATTTCTTGGCCTAAATTCAAAGACATTGCAAATGTAAGGGATCGAGTGAAAAACAAGGATCTAATTTAGTGCTTGGATACTTAACTCAATCATCATGTCCTATTTCTCAAGTGAGTTGAAGACTAGATAATAGACATTTTTGGATTAATTTTATATATCCCATGGAATAATAAAACTTTACACATCTCAGACTAGCAAAAGCAAAAAGACATTAAGAATCATTTTTGCTTCTGTTTTGCACAATTAGATCACCTTGGTTACAAATATGTTTTGATCATAAATCAGGGTCATCTTTTAACAGTCATCGGAAACCTTGTGCTGTAAGTAATTAAAGTGTTAACTTGATTCATTAATACAGAGATATTCACAATTTTCTGTCTCGGAAGAGACAGATTCTGTCATCCCTTTAATAGAACTCTGCTGGAAATCAAACACAATTTTTATTCTGGGGAATGACTACAGTGTCTTGTTTAATTCTTCCCTAACAAATGTCAGCACTAATGTATTACAGATTATTCAGTCAATTTGATGGTTCCAGGTGAAAGAAAGGAACACAAATCTCTTCTTTTAGTGTAAAAAGGGTCAGCCGGATGACTTCCCCTGCAGGAGCCGAGATGAGGCTTGACATGAATCAATCAAGAAGGCTCAATTTTACAGTTATAGTGCCTAATGCCTAAACATGAGCGTCTGGGTGGAAATTAGCACCCGATTATGAGCATACATGATCTTCCCCTGGAAGACAATAATATTGGCATTAAGCTTCTCAAGAGGGAAGATGCTGCTGGTTTTTAATATGTCTTAAATTATGTCAGGAAAAACACTGGAACATCACACAAAAGCCACAGTCAGTGTCTATTGCTATCTCATAAAGCTGGAGATCTTTACAACAATATTGACACAGGAGCAGGCAAGCAAATGTCAGCCAATATAACATATGAAATACTTAACGTAACCAATTTTCAGCTGTCAATCAGCAGGGAATAATGACTGATGCAAGGAATCAATACGCCACAATTGAATTCCAGCTCACAAACTTGTTTCGTTCTGTGCTATAAAAGACTGTCAAATGTCACACCCCAAGAGATGCAACAGGATTCCGAAGATTTATTTATTTCAAGCTCTGAAGTCTATTAGCAATAGTGCTCCTTTGCTATTGGAAATAGAGCTTCTGTGGCATTAAATTTTCAGAAATGACAACTCGCTTTTCTGACAAATTAATGATAGGACTTTCTTAGTCCCATATTTATTTATTTTTTGCCAACATGAAGTACAATTATACTCAACCAATTCTTGGGATTTCAGAAAGCAAATATTTGACATAATTTGTCAAGTAAACTGCTCACAGAGCAAACTGTTCTTAAACAAGTTGTCCTATACATGGTAAATAAATGGAAATTGCATATGACAAATTTTGTGTTTATGTTAAATCCAAAGCCTAATATTATGCAGATGCTTGATGGCAAATTAAATCTATGTTTTTTCTTCTTCAAATTACAATATTAAATTCTACTTTATTCCATGACAAACTTTTTGGAGAAAATTAAATAAACCTTTGTTAAAAAAAAGTATCTTATTTCAACCTCAGTAACTTATATATCTTATTCCAAGACAGCATTTTTTAGAGTTGAGAGCCTGAAACCATTTCTTCAAACAGACATTATGGCAGTAGTCAAACATTTTTTCAAAATATAACTTTGACATGATGTAATAACTTGAAAGATGCTGCTCATAAATGGGGAGAAAAAGAAAACCTGGAGAATTGCTCTCTATACTTAACCCAGATATTCCCACAGGCACATTTCTCTTTTTAAATCCTGTTATTTTGCATTTCGCTAAATATTTTCCTTGAATATAGGAGTGAAAAATGAATGACCAGTCTTACGAAAGAGAAAAATATGTCAATGGCAGGTTTTGAAAAGTCATTTTCCCCCCTTTGGCCGGGGAAAAGGCAGGTTACATGGTCTTCTAAGCAAAATGTAGTACAGGCTGGTTCTCCCTCAGGATGCAGTTATGTGTGGCAGAGATGGACTAGTTTTGGGTCTTTGTCATTGGCTGTAACATCAGGACAAAGTCAAAGCCTGGTACTTTTTCAGCAGGAGCACTCAGAAGCACACCAGGACTCTTTATCACCAGGACTCTATTTGGTCCTACTTTGCCAGTGGCCCTTTTCCACGCTGTGTGGAATGGCTTAGAGTGCCATTTTGGTGGGATAATACATTGCAGGATCTCAGCTCTCCATTTGGGCCAATGCTTAGAGTGTTTTTTATGTTTTCAATTCTCAATATGAGGTTGATATGAAGTAGTATTAAACGTTTAAAAGGAAAAAAATTTCCTCAGATATATTTGACATTGAAATAGATAAAACACAAATAGAGCATGCTGAGTTTCTGTTGTTTGTTTTTATGAACAGAGCAGCAAAATATCTGCACTATTTATCAATGGAATAAAATCCTGTTAAAGCAGGGTTACTCATGTGGTTGAGTGGGCTGATTAAACCAGAGGGAACTTCTTGGGCAGTGCTGCTGTATCCTTCATTTGTTCTTCCCTGGAAACGATGACATTGAACTGTAAAAGTTGAGATTGAAAAGCCACTAGTGTGTTGTCTAATTTCAACTGCATAAGCTTCTGTGCTCTCTTGGTGACTTTATGAGGGAATAAGATTATAGGTCACAAGAGCTTCTTTATTTCCCACCTGTAGCTTCTAACAACATTTTATTAAGGATTTTCCCATCTTCTTTCTCTGACCTATAGGGGTTGAAATCCTATGAGCTGTTACAGGACCCTGACTGAAATGGTACTAACATAGATTAGTGATACTAAAATGAAGCATCCTTTTATCAGAGTTCTTTTTATGGATGGCTAATAATATGTTTTATAGTACTAATAAGATTAACCTGAGTATATCATTATGTAAACAGGAAAGGAGTCCTTAATAAGGTTAAAAACTTAGAGCTTCACCTTTGCGTCCCCAAAATTCCCACCAAGCTATTATTATTTGAAGTGTTAATGATAATTTGTAAAACCATCATTTTGGAGTAGTCCATGAATACCTTCTTGACATGCAAATGCTTCCTGACTTGTTTAGATGGTTTCTTAACTTCTCATTAACTGACTCATTGTCCAAAATAAAAACAGGGGAAAATATTGAAAGTGCATATAGAACATACACATTTATCAAAGACTATAAATTCACATTTTAAGGATTATCTTTGAGATGAGGTATATGATTTTTTTTGCCTGAATACTACTGAAGAGTAATGAAATGATATTTGCGGGACACTTGGAGCAAGGAAATGTGCTAAGTACTTAGTACCATCATTGGTCTTCACTCAGAGATAAGGTGCTAAGTACTTAGTTCCATCATTGGTCTTCACTCAGAGATAAGGTGCTAAGTACTTAGTACCATCATTGGTCTTCACTCAGAGATAAGGTGCTAAGTACTTAGTTCCATCATTGGTCTTCACTCAGAGATATACTTTAACTGAAGAACTGTAAACACAATAAAGCAAGAACATCCTGTCTACCACTCTGGTAGACTAAAAATTAAAGGTAACACATAGGTTGTTGGAATATCTGAGCTTTTAATTTTTCTAATATTGCTATATGCCAAAGCCAGGGCTTCCTTTTTTTTTTTTCTAAGAACCTGAATGCATATTCCAGACTTTATCTCATTAAGCCTAAATCAATTTAGCTCCAGGTATAGTCAATTTAAACTATCTCAAGGTTTTTGTGGCCCTTAGGTTTAATTCCTGAAATGTTGACTCAAATTTCTACTATTATTAGGCAACTTGATTATGGGAGCCACTCTATTTTTTGCTATTAATCAAATCTGAAAAGAATAAAGTGTCATTTGTTCTCTAGTCAGATGCAGGATTTGAGGACACTTTGACAATAATTGTGTTTATATGAAACATAAAAAAGTAGCCAATCTGGTGTTTTCAGCTGTCTTAACAACACGATAGGTTTGTCTGCATAGCTGATTCAATCAACAGTCAAGATATCTGTTGATATGGGAACCAAAGAGTGATTGGAAAGAAAACCAGTGTATTCAGTATATAGACATGGTCTATTAATCTAAAAACCAAAAATCCAATACGTTATTTTTATTGAGAGCCATTTCTTTTACCCTGCATTTGTCCTTGTGATGTAAGGGTAGTAGAGGAACAAATGCTGATTACGTAGATTGTCTGGGATCATTAATATGAATGAGATTGAGAAAACATGAAAATCATCCAAACCTTTCCTTTTATAAATTTGGATTGTATGTTAATAGAAAAATGCATTAGGTGAAAATGGTGAGAAATAAATCATGATAGTGAGAATACATTTTATTTTTTTTTATTATTTTTTTAAATTTGCATATGGGCAGGAGGCACCAGGGATCGAACTCCAGACCTCCAGCACGGCAGGTTGGAGCTCTGCCTGCTGAGCCACGGCAGCCGCCCTGAGAATACATTTTAAACGCATGCAATATTCAACCTAAAAGGAAATGAATATTCAAAATTAAGTCGATTTTTAGGATGTTCTCTCTGACTTCCTTTTGTAACCAAGAAGTTAGGAATTAAGGGATGATTATGATTATAATCATATATAATCACTATCCTGATATACTTTTTTTTACTTTTAGGTATATTAGAGTAGAAGGGAAACAATAAATCTCTGAACTATAATCCAACTGTCTTGATCTCTAATAATGATGGTATAGCCTTTATAGTATGCCCTAGTGACTGTAAAAACCTTCCTTGGTACCCATTTTATCTGGTTTTTCAACTTTGGAGCCTTGTGATCACTAAAGACAGCCCCCAATGTTTAATAATGAGGGACCTTGGGTCAGCCCTGAACTAACCCACCCCAATTCCAAAGTAAATCTCGATAACTGAAGCTGGATCTAACAAAAGTAGCCCAGCCTGTCATATGCAGTAGCTTAGATTTTAATCTATAGGTGACCTATAGCTCTTCATAATACTGAAAATCACACCCATCATCATATAAAGGCTGCCATTTTTTTACACACATTCTATGACTAAAAATGTAATCAATCTGCGCATGCTCAATAATTAGATCACCTCTAAGTACAACACCTAGGGCCACTGTGCTCATTATCCTAAGACATGCCCATCTTTTGTTGCTAAAAAACTATCAGATTTACTGCAGTTTGGGGAGTCACAATTTTAGGCTGATAGGCCATCTGATCTGCTTCAGGCCTCGCAATAAATTCTTTCTCTCTTTGAAACTCGGTTCTTACGTATTGGTCATTTGAGTGCATTGGACAGAGAACTCATCACTTTTCTCCAGTACCACTTTTACCTGTTCTGTTCTTTCTTTCTTTTAAACAATGTAATCTTTATAGGGAAATCCTAATGTTCTAGTCTGTACCATCATCTTAGGGTTTAGTTTAACAGAATTGAAGTGTGGAAGCCAAATTAGTTATGCCCAGCAAGCAGAGACCAATACCTAACCTCATTTTTTCACATTTTAACCTTTGACTGATGATATTTAAAGAAACAACGAAATATCTGAAAATCTTCAAGCATCCAGTTAATTGCAGTGTTTCCTTCAGTATATGTCTGGGGAGACAGAGTATCTCCAGTTGTGCTTGAGAGGCGAACATACAAGGTACAACTCCTGGGATTTCCAGAGCATTCCAGATCTTACACTGAGTAAGGTGTTAAATATCCTTGGCTACTATCTGACTAATATTTTTAGAAGAATAGAGAGAGAAACAAGTTCTTTCCTTATGATATGACATTATGGAATTATCCTCCTTCCCGGTTTTACAATGAAGTTAAAATAGAACAAAGATTCCCACCAAAATGCAGTGGGAAAGTAAATGATTTAGAAAGCAAAAGCCTGTGAGAGAAAGATATAACTCCAGTTTAGTCCTCTCTTTAAGGAAAGTGTATTATCTGAGTCAGAATTATTTCAGAAGACAAGACAGATCTAGGGGCTCTCTGTTTGTACCTATAGAAAGGAACCGATTTGACTTTTAAGTATCTGATACCAAAGCCTTGAAGGAAATGATCTTCTCTAAAAAAAAAAAAAAAACACATATACAAGTTAAAATTATACTGATCAAAAATAAATAAATAGATAAAGAAATGAATGAATAAAGCAAAAGAGTGAAGTCTCTAGATGGAAGGAAATTTTTCTTATTGGCTAAGAATTTTTCAGTCTTATAGGAGCATTGCATGAGCTTTTTGGGATTTTTTTCAATATCCCATTTCTATCATATTGAATATATACTGACATCATTACCAACTTGTACAGAGATCCTAATGTAATTATATATCATTAAACACTAGGGAAAACATGAAATCTAACATTATATATATAAAATTCTAAAACCTCTTTATCAGCTTTTCTCCCTCTTTCTCTCTCTCTCTCTACTTCATCTCAAAGTTTAATTCACTTACAGGTAAGAGATTTTGGCATTGTACAATAGACTTTGAGAAACAATGAAGTCATGGATAGAATGAAGACCAGAACATTCAGACTTCTAATTAGTGGGCTGATATACTTGTTCTCCAAGCCGAATTCCCAGTTCACGTATTTGACGTGCAGTATGTACTGGGCTGATATGATATTTTTGAAGCCTCTTTGCAATGTCAAAAGTACCTCTATGCAGCCTATTCCCTATGTTAAAGATAATACTAAGAGGATATGTAAAGCAAAAGACTAAACCATTGAGAGTAGAAGTAAGGGCACTTTAACATTTAATTCTTGCTGTGTTTTATAAAGCTAAAATAAGTTTATTTTGCTAAGTCAGGCAGTAAAAAGAAGGAAATACTTCTCTTTCGTAGTCACGTACCTCTAAAAATCACTGCCCAGGAATTTTCCAGCACTAACACTCTTAGTCTGCAGAGACCAAAAATATGCAGATAAAGTAAGTTCCAGTAAAGATTTCATAATCTAACCAAGCTTTACATATACAGGGGAAAAACAAATCCGTATACTTAATGCAAATTTCAAAAAAAATATGACCTCATAAAACTGTCATTCAACTATCAGTAAGGACTCTGCTTTATCTACTGAGTGTTGGACATTGACAATTTCTGCGTGGTTAGATGTTGGTCAAAGTAAACAGAAGCTTTTGCGATAATCAGAAAGAAAGTGACAACTTGCAATTTTTTCCCTATGAAAATATTCATAATGCTACATGAAGTTTAATAGGATACATGTCATCTTATTTACTTCAGGGAATTTGAAGAAAAAGAAAACCCTTGAAATTGGGATGCACAACAATATTAGATTTGCTCAAATTCTAGCAGGTATTTGTCAGGCATTGGTAACCCAGAAGTTTTCTACAAATCACAAACATTTAGCTTTCTTTATCAAAAACAGGGTTACCATAAAAATTGTTATGCCCAACGTAGAAATAGCTCATTCCAAAAAGACCATCTGGATGCTTGGCATATACACTAGATAGCTAATCTAAGGTCTTTGATTTGGGCTGCCCTACTGACAAGGCTCAGATGACACTGATGGACTTTCTGGGCTGTTTTGGTTTATTAGAATAACTTCTGGTTAAAATTCAGCGTAACATTTATATTTTCCCCCCAAATCCTTTTTATCTTATATTCTTTATGAAATCTTGTCATGCCTATCACAAGTTAATATGATTAAAAGCAATCATAATTCATTTGCAAAAAGAGACATCAAATTTCCACATCATGTACCACATGTGCTCATTTAAAAATCTTCTTTAAGTATAATGTAGATAATATGGATAGCATTAATTATTTTTCATATCAATATATATTTCAGATAATGATAAAACCTTTGTAAGTTATACACCTGATGATATTATTAACCTCATTTTCTTAGGGCTGTCTGAAAGCATTGCAATGGTATTTAAAAACCAAAGAGTCTCAGACTTTTGGACTTCAGAGATCAGTAAATATTCTTCTTTAAAAAAAGTGGGACTCGGGAAGAACAAGTAACAACATGGACTTGCCAACTGTTTATTTTGCCAAACAAAGACATTACAATTAAAAAAATTGATCCCATATCATATTATTTCATAAAAGAAAGTCACTGTATCTCACACACACAATCAAAAATTTTAAGGGAGGTTCTTGGACTAAAAGGTTATGTTCCCCCAACAGGAGAGTTGACAACTTTACCGTCATATACGTAAAAATTTTGTGTCTTTATTTTTCTCATTATTTCCTGAACTTGTGAAGATTCTGTCAAAAAGCAGCACTGGCTTGACACCCTACATGGAGGAACCATGGCATAATATCTCCTTATGAGAAGAAGGGAAATTATTCCAAATTTTGCATTTGAAAGAAGACCTACTCTAAATTAAAAATGCCTGTGTGAAATATTTGTCTATCCAGTCGTGGTTGTAATATTTGATGTATTTTTAAGTAAATGCTTATTAAGACCAAGTCCTGATGTCTTTTTTTTTTTTTTTGGAAGCCTAATTGTTCATGTAAGTGCCCTGTACTGTGCATAATGACCAGGGGTCTCTGAGGAAAATGACCAGCACTCTTTGGGCAAGAGCAAAGAAGTGTATGTTGGCTATATTGGTTATAACCTTAAAAATCTTTCAACTTTTCCTTCACATGTAGCCTTCATTTTGGGAGACCAAAGATATGAATTCACGTCATCATCAGTCCTTGGGGGAATGTTCCAAAACTTCCAAAATTATTTTGGATTCTTTTTCATTAAATTTTCAGATGACATCGTTTTCGCTTGCATTTATTTTGGACTAAAAGTATGAAAGCTAATAACTCTGCCATGGTCAAGAAAAAACTTGAGTACTTTTTTTGTGGTCTCAGATGAGTTTCTTTCTACTAGTGAGAAAGAACATGACAGTAAAATATATGCGTATTTCCATCTTTGTTTTCCTTTATTGTGCTTCTGAAATAAAATGGAAGAAATGCATGAAATACATTTTACATATACATTTTGTTCTAATGTAAGTGTGATAAGGAGCTATTTAATTATAACCATAATTTGGGAAAAGTGATTAAATAGTTCTTGTATTTTGTCTCATGTCTTCCTAAAATTCCAAGACAAATATCCTTTAACAGTATGTAAATTATGTGATTTTTTTCTCACTTATATTTTAAAATTATATTTGTAGGTTAAATGACAAAAAATTGAAGTCCATGTAACAGTGAGTTTGTAACATCACATGTAAAATCTGGAATCCTGACAAATCTCTGCTATTAAAAATTTCTATCTGTACCTCAAGCAGAGTTTTGGCAAAACTGTTTAAGAAAATGTAGGATGGCAGGACAGATTTTCTATTTATACCATATTATCTTACTTTTGTGGGTTTCAGTCCAAACTTTAACACTACTCATTTAATGGACATTAAATATTGGGCATATTTTCTCAGTGGAGATAAGTTTTCTTCTTAATATTCCACTCATCTAACTATGTCAAGAGATGATAGGGTCTTGACAAATTGATTAAAAAGAAAACATTTCATTGGAAAAACTCTGTCCAATATGCATCTCATTGGGCCACAAATGTTTCAGATCTTAATAATATGAATTACATGAATTTACTTCAATACCAGTGATGCTGAAATTTTCTTGACCCTCTGATTACATGATGTATGTGAGCAAATGCTATTAAAATTATTTTAACACATATTTTGTAATATCATGGGTTGTTCAAAGGGTAATATTTTGTGTCTATTAAAAAAATAGCAGTGATACTTAGTACGCACATGGTGTCTTCCAGTCCAGGTAGAAAAAGCACTTTATAAATTCTAAAGCTCATTAACCTTCACAAAATACTGGTGGCAAATGTTACTCTCCTCAGTTCATAGATGAAGCGCCAAGACGTTAACTGATTTTTCCAATTCACAAAGCAAGTCACAGCACAAAGAGAGATCACACAGAGTTCCTGACTATTAGTTCACATGGGGCTCGGCTCTGGACAAAATAATTTATTAAATAAATACCTATTGATTATAATTTGCTGGGTAATGTTAATTAGCTTTTGCCCAAATAATTTTCTTATGTCGTTAATATGTTATGCAACCTCTAAAAAAATGAAATTGATGAATTTATCCAACTACTATAATATTTTGGATCACTGCAGGTAAAGGAAAATCTGGGGGCTCCTTTTATGCTGGTAACACTACTGAAAATATATGAAGAGTTTGAACTAATTGACAGTTTATATTCAGTAATAAATGAGAAGAATATCATCTTAAGAAGACTGCTTCCATGAGGAGATTTTCAAATATCCTAAAGGGGGAGAAAGGTGTATGTATTTTTATTTACTCTAATACAAAGCTAGTATTTTTTTTTAATTAGGGAGTGAAGAAAGGAATGGATTTATCTTTATTTTAGGGAAAAAAATATTTGTTGTGAGTTGAGTATTGTTAAAGCTAGATGTTGGGTACATGGGGATTCCTTTTACTATTTTGTGTACCATTGTATATTTTAAGTTCTACATATTAAATATCAAAATAAATGTATAAAGTATTTGGCAAGGGCCATCCATCTATAAAATAACTATTATTCAAAATTAAAAATAAATATAGAAAATAAATGAATGATATATATTTGACAGCGTACATAAATTCGACATATTTTTTTGCCAGTGGTCTAGAGTGATACCAAAATCTATTAGGATGAATGGAATCATTCCCAAGCTGCAAAATATTAAAGGATGACTCATACACCAGCCTCATTTTTTTTTTTTAATTTCAAAGAAGAGAAAAGTACAATAATTTGCTCAGTATTAAATAGTCACTCGAACCCGAGAAAATTGTTTAATAATGTTTTGGGAATTTTAGGACTGGGCATATAGTTTCAGACAATAGCAGGCTGCATGAAAAAGTTGGTTACTTTGATTAGAGTGACATATTCATCCTTAACCATAGTCGAAAGAATCAGAATAAAGAGTAGGGAGAGAGAAGAAAAGCAGAGAAAGAAGAGAGAAGGAAGAAAGGGAAAAAGAAAAGAAAGAAAGAGAGGAAATGAGGGATTCAGGAAAGAAGGAAGAATCCCAGTTAATGCTGGAAAACAAGTTTTACTAAACTCAGGGTTTTCAAATATATCTTATATCCTTTCTTCAACCCCCTTCTCATCTCACTGAGTATGAACATTGTTACTTATCACTTTTACTATTTTTTTATTGTGAAATATAGCATACATACCAAAAAGTAATTATTTTCAAAGCACACCGCCCACTTGTACAATTGTCACGGTTTGCAGACAAGTCTTTTTTTTTTTTAACATGGGCAGGCACCGGGAATCGAACCGGGGTCCTCTGGCATGGCATGCTGAGCCACCGTGGCCCACCCAAGTCTTCTTCTTTTTAACCCCTTTCCTTCAACTTTAACTTATCATTGATGGGATTGCAAGAATCATTTTTCTAAATGCACTTCTGCCCGTATCAACTCTTCTACCAACTTTCTAAGTTACGCTGTTCTCTACCAAATTAGGGGAAAAATAATTTTCATCCTGAGAATTCAAAAGTTTTTTCAACATGATGTCTCTGCAGCTGCATTTCCAATGCTCCTACCCCTCTAAAATCTATGTTTAAATGAAGCCTGCTTATCCACCTTTTCTGAACACACCTGTGCTGTGCAGGCCATGCATACAGGCCTGCACACATCCAATACTATACGCACATACACATATCCAATTGGTGTTTGCCATTGAAAGGACTTGGATAATGTAATTTCTCTGCCTTCTCTGCCCTAGGTTTTCCCTTTTATTCTTTGGAATTTGTAATTGGTTTTTGTTCTCAGTCCAAAGAAGGGCTATAGAGAGTTTCAGCAGTAAAGATAGAAAAGAGAAGAAACTATAGTCGTGGTCATCTTGATTCAGTGTTTGCTTCTAGGCCTACTTTTGAAATTACCGACGTCACAGTGGCCATAAGCCTTTCCCATGCTTTCTCTGCTTCCAGAAGTGGATTAAAGAGCTGTTTTACAACCCTGCCTTACCTTAGTTTAGTTTAGAATAAATTGAATCTCATCCTTAGTCTAATGGTAAGTCTGAGTATTAACACCAGGAAATTATAAAACTGACCCAAACAAAAGAAATCTGTTGGAGTCTTTGAAGGTGAGAACATAGAGAACACGGTATGGCAGCCTCCCCTGTGGGGGTCCATTTCTGAGCTTGCTTTTTTCTTGTTGTTTTCAGACCCCCGATACTGGTGTGTGAATAGTAGTAAAGCAATGGCAAGATGATGGGGAGAATTGATCAGGCCTGTCATAATTGGGACCTGCTTCAGACATACAATATTTTTATCATACAATGTATGTTTAGTTGAAAGTAATAAACTCCTTCTGGTTTAAGGATATTGTCAGTTTTACCTCTGCTTTCAGAAAACCCATAAATATGAAAGGTGATCTGCCTGGGTTAGAGTCAAATCCAGGTCAAGTATTTCAAAGGTGCTAATGTGTTAACAGCCGGGAAGAAGTGCAGGTGAACTGTGATTTCAGATAGATACCAGCGAGATCAGGGATATGAATATGCCTCCATAATTTCCCTTTCTGGGCCTTTTTTCATTGTGTCTTCTCAGGCTGGAAAGTCATTCAAAATTTGCACCTCTTTTAAAATTTCTCTCAAATGCTTTAATTCATATACACCATCACAATTCCCCTTATCGCTGCCTCTAGTGTCACTTCATATCTCTATTTGAAGTTTGATCTCTATTTCAGCTTCTTTAACTGTTGTGGTATGGGGTAATACTGACTTTCAGAGCTACAGAACTTTAACTCTTTGAATGTCAGGTATCACACAGATATCCAAAATTCCAGGGAATGACCAGATTATAAACAAAGAGCTTAGCATCTCCGAATTTAGAAATAACCGTTAAAACTCAAGAATAGATGGGACTGCTATAAGAGTTTACAGTCTAAGAACCTTTATAATAAGTCTTATTGAACTTTCTGTACTCCTTAATTGTCGATTGTGCAATATCTGCCCATGTTTTATCACCTGATAACCTATGCTCTAGAATTCAACCCTCAGAGTTTGTGCATTATAATTAGTACATTTTAGTGAGGCCTTGTAATATTCGTCTTTTTGTTTTTGACTTATGTCACTCAACCTAATGCTCTCAAGTTTCATTCACCTCATTGTATGTCTCACAACTTCATTCCTTCTTGTAGCTTCCTAATATTCCATTTTATGTATACACCAAAGTTCACCCTTCTGTTCATCAGTTGATGTACACCTAGGTCACCGCCATCCACTGCAAATTATGAATATTGCCACCATAAACACCAGTGTGCAAATGTCCACTCATGTCCCTTCCAAGTAAATACCTAATAATAGGCTTGCAGGATCATGTTGCAACCCTTTACTTAGCATCCTGTGGAACCACCACACTGCCTCCAGAGGGACTGCAGCATTCTACTTCCATACCAACAGTGTGCAGGTATCTCTCTCTCTCCACATTTTCTCTAGCACCTGTATCTTTCTATTTTTCTAAAGAGATTTATTCACACAACATGCCATCCATACTAAACAATTAAGCAATGGCTCCCAGTTTAATCACAGTTATGCATTCACCACCACAATCTATATGATAATATTTAAAAAAGGAGAAACAACACCACCACCAAAAATCCCATGACTCTCCCTTATATCCCCCTTATTGACATTTAGCTTTGGTATGTTGCCTTTGTTACAATTAATGGAAGCATATTATAATGTTACTATTAACTATGTACCCTAATATGCATTGATTGTGTTTTTTCCATATACCATCCCATTTTCAATGTCTTGCAATGTTGACATTCATTTGTTCTCCCTCAGGTAAAAAAATTTCTTATATTTTCAGTAAGTTATACATCCCCAGTTTTTATCCTCTATCTTTCCTTCTGGTGTCATACATGCCCCTAGCCTTCCTCTTTCAACTATTCTTATAGCCTCCATTTCTATGCTCTTCTCCAAACCTCTGACTCCTATCTTTTCCTATCTGCCTATAGTGCTCTTTATAGGTCTTGTGGACCTTTATATGTCTTTTAGGTCTTGTAGAGTAGGTCTCTTGCTTACATTCTCAGTGTCTGTCTGAAAATATTTTAAACTTTCCCTCATTTTTGAATGACAGTTTTGCCAGAGATAGAAATCCTGGTTGGCAGTTTTTCTTTTTCAGTATCTTAAATATATCATACCACTGCCTTCTCACCTCCATACTTCCTATTGAGAAATCCACACTTAGTCTTATTGAGCTTCTCTTGTATGTGATGGAATGCTTTTCTCTTGCTGCTTTCAGAATTCTTTCTTTGTCTTTGACATTTGACAATCTGATTAGTAAGTGTCTTGGAGTAGGTCTATTCAGATCTATCCTGTTTGGGGTACTCTGTGCTTCTTGGATCTGTAATTTTATGTCTTTCATAAGAGTTGGGAAATTTTCTGTGATTATTTCCTCCATTGTTCTTTCTGCTCTTTTTCCTTTCTCTTCACCTTCTCAGACACTCATAGTATGTATATTCATGTGCTTCATGTTGTCATTTAGTTCCCTGAGACCCTGATCATATTTTTCCATTCTTTTCCCTATATTTTCTTTTGTAAGATTTCAGATGTCCTGTCCTCTAGTTTACTAATCCTTTCTTCTGCCTCTTCAAAACTGCTATTGTATGTCTCCACTGTTTGTTTGTTTTTTCATCTTTTCTGTTGTGCCTTTCATTCCCATTAGTTCTGACATTTGTTTTTACAAGCTTTTCAGTTCTTTTGTATATCCTACATCTCATTTGCCATATTTTCCTTCACATTGTTGAACATTTTTAATTAGTTGTTTCAACTCCTGTATCTCATTTGAAGTGCTAGTTCCATTGACTGGGCCATATCTTCATGTTCCCTCCTATGACTTCTGGTTTTTTTGTTTATGTCTAGGCATCTGCTTTCCTTGATTGGTTTATTCATCATTATCCTAGTTAGTCAAAGTTTTACATCACCCTGTCCCAGGGATTGGACACATGACCCAAAGTGTCCAATGCTATGAAAGGCAAAACTCCTTTTCTTCCTGTGTTTAATGTATTGGAAGAATTTAAATTGAGAGCTTCTGGATGCCACTTACAGACAAAGTCTTCCTGAAATTAAATCAATCCAGAAAAGAAGATTCGAAAGGTTGAGACTCACAAAAAAAATTAAGAACTGAATGCATTGTTTGAATTTAAGAGTTAGCCATACTTGAAAAAAACTCTATCCATGAATTTTTCTGTTATATAAGGGAATTTATTTCTTTGTTTTTCATGCCAGTTTGATATTCTGTCACCAATAATAGAAATACATAAATACCACATAAATAGAATTACACTGAACTGGAATTGTTGCCATTGTTACAATTAAGTGGATTAAAAAGTTTCACACATGTGACTGAAGTTATACCCAAAAAAATGATTTCAAGATACAGTAGATTTTGTATTCTAATGTTTGGTATCACCTGACGCAACATTTCTGAGTTGCCACAATAATAAATTATTACTGAAAGTTATTCTAGTGCTGGGTCCTGGGAGGAATTTTTACTAGCAGCAAAGCTGCTAGGTCTGAATTGAAAACTGCCAATCGTACTGCCTTATAAGGTAAATACAAGCCTCCCTACCTGAAAATGAACGTAAATATCTTTATTTTTACTGCACTATTTTTCTACTTCCAAAACACATCTTAGCCAAATTGAAAACAACAGACAGATCCACTATATTGTACAGTAGTGCAATGTAGTGTATTATACTACATTCTTCTTTCCTTGTCAGTATATAGACAGAAAATAAGATAGAATACTGGTATTCCTTGCCACCCTCAGGGGTCTAGGCAGTAGGGTGGAAAAAAATCCCGTCTTGGGCTATCAGGGCTTTACACAATGCAAGCCTACCATGGCATACAAAATAGGAGCTGTATGTCTCAGACTAATCTCCAGCCTTAGATCTAGAGGGTTGCATATGTTTATAGAGAACAGAAGTCAGTAGTCTTCTTACTTCATTGGTAAAGACATTTATTTGAATTGGAATTTGTAATGTTTTTAGTCCTGGGTTCTTTGCTTTCATGGGAATTCTCTTTGTTTAAGAATAAGCAAAAAAGAAATAGTGCTGCATGAATATTGTGCTGTTTGAATCTTTGCTTTCATGGGAATTCTCTTTGTTTAAGAATAAGCAAAAAAGAAATAGTGCTGCATGAATATTGTGCTGTTTGAAACTCTTAAGTACCCCACAAAAGCCATGTCCTTTTTCCTAATCCAGTCTGTGGGGGCAGGCTTATTATTTGGGTGGGATCTTTTTATTAAGTTATTCCCATCGAGAAGTGACCCACCTAATTATGGGTGGTACCCTTGGATTAGGTGGTTTCCATGGAGCTCTGTCTCCACCCATTCAATTGTGTCTAGATCCACTCTCTGGAGTCCATTAACAGGGAACCATTTTGGAAAAACTTCAGAGCTGACAAGACAGAGACATTTGGAAACTCAGAGAGAAAACTCTCCTGGGTAGCTGTTTGAAATTAGAAGCCAAAGGACCAGCAGATGCCAGCCACATGCCTTCCCAGCTGACAGAGATGTTCCAGATGTCATCAGCCTTTCTTGAGTCAAGGTATCTTTCTCTGGATGCCTCAGTTTGGATATTTTTATGACCTCAGAACTGTAAACCTGTAACTTAATAAATTCCCTTTATAGTGCACAGGTGGTTCAGTGGTAGAATGTTTGCCTTTCATGCAGGAGACCTGGTTTCAATTCCCAGACCATGCACCTCCCCCCACCCCCCCCAAAAAAGCCAACTTAATTCTGGTATAATGCATTCTAGTAGCATGAGCAAACTAAAACAAATATGTATTTTAAGCATACAGCATCATAAGAATAAAGGATTACCAACTGGAAGATTCAGAGGAGGAATAAACCACAAAATGAAATAACAGTAATAATAGGAAGATTTTATAAAATCACTTATCATCTTTAACATTAAACAAAATCTGTGATTCCTTGGTATGGAAAAAAAGACTAAAGGAAAAGTTAGCAAGGATTAAAAACAACTTCATGATATGAAAGAGTGTTTCCTAAAATTAAGTAGAATTACAGAAAAACTAAAAATTAAATAACAATGTAAACAGTATAATTGGAAATTTTAAGAAAAATTTCTGCTCTTTCAAATTTTGAATGACACTTTTCCAATTCCAGAGGTTAGATTTTTCTGATACCTTTTTTTTCCAAAAATGCAGAACTAATGAATAAAGGATGATGGAGGAAAGTGGAGGACCAGGAGTTTGACAAGTTGGAGAAAGGAAGAAAATATGTCTATGTTATATATAAGCCAACAGCTGGGAAGGAAAGTCCTAACTCAATTTTAACTGGTTATATGTTCCCCTGAGGATAAAGTTCTCAAAGAAGAATAAGTGTAAATTGGTTTCTGCTATATTGTCTCTGACCTACTGGTTGGAAGCAGGAGGTCAACAAAAACCATTCCATGAACTAGGATTTGATCAGCTAAATTAAGTGAAGGCAACTGCATTCAATTGTACAGTAGTTGATTATGCAGATTGAAAGGGAGCACAGCAAAAATTCAAAGTGAATCAATTCAATCATAAAAATGTTTACCACCATCGAGATAGGAGAAAAAGTTGTAGGTACATTTAGTCATTAAGAAGCTAAAACAAAATTGAGGCATCAAGGGAGGTAAAGTTATAGTAAAAGTTACAATGGTGAACATAACAATTAGTCAAGGGCTTAAGCTACATCAAAATAGTCATAGTACATTTGCTTACAGATGTTTACAAATTTTAAAATATATTCTTACAATAGAATATGGATAATGGAACAATAAAATGCTAATAATGATAATCTTGTCTTTCTTCCTTCTTAATTATAGTAATCAAACCTGGAAAACAAGGAGGAATGGTGACAGGGAGTGTCAGGGGATGAAAATATGTTAGAATAGACTTAAATGATAGAATTCCTCCTTGATTTTGGTAACTAGATAAATATAAATTTAAAATATTCTTTAAAAATAAAGTCCCACTGGTAGAATTTCTAAAAATTAAAAGCATATTCATCAACACACTCAAGATTTTTAAAGTAAAAAAATTAAAATAAGTCAAAATACAAAAAAGGAAAGCAGCCAGATATTAAAACAAGACTTTAAGGATTTCAGAATATGATATTATGAGAGAAAATCAGAATGAAAAAATAAAGATACAGCTTAGGTTCAACTATTAAATTATAAACCACAAGTATATAGTATAGAATATAATATATATAATTGCAAAGGTATTATATTATTTTATTTAGCAAATAACTAAACTTTTAGTAGGGTTTGATCTCTGGTAGTAGAGTCATGATTTTTTTTCTTTGTAATATCCTTGTTCTATACATAGAACATAAAATTAGTTTTGTAATCAGAAAAAAAATTTTCTTCAAAAAAGAGAAGAAATAAATGCAACAGCCAATGTAGACTAATTCTGGATTATGTTGAGAAACTAAGAGTTAAGGAAATTTGAGAATAACTTAAGGATTTGAACCAAGAATACAGAAGTGTGTAAAAAAGACCTACATTTTTGTGGGACAAGGCAAAGGAGAATAGCTTATATTTGCTATTATGGTTTTTTCAATATGTCTGCTCCCTGGAGGACAATTTCAATCAAAAGAAAGCATAACTGATCCCAAATAAAGTAAAGAGTTTTATGAAGTCTGCTTTCTAATTGTATCTATTTCTTTCATCCTTTTTTTTGTTCTGATCATGTGACACTACACACACTGACCAAAGACCATTAGGGACTTTAAGCAGCAAAGAAAAATATGGAACTTTAGCCACAATACAATTTCAATGATGGAAAAACATAAAATAAGGTGAGATACTTCAACAAATATTGGCTTTGGCCCATTCTATCCTTTTTTTTGAAATATCAGATATTGAATTATTAGAGAAAAAAATGTCCTGCCTTTGCTTTCCTAGTGCCTTAACAAGTATTTAGTAATCAAAACTACAATAGTTTCATATTCTTCCTATAACTAAAGCCTCTCTCACATGATTCATTGAGGAGCATTAAAGTTTAAGTAACTGATCAAATGTTTAAACCATGCCTCACCATGGAGTAATGTCAGTTAACAATGGTCAATGTCTTACATTAATTTGTGTCAGCTGGTAGGACAGGAGTTCTTTTGGAGAAATTATAGCTGGCTCATCATGACTAGGTGTTTTGGCCTAATGCTGATGAGTCACACAGAGTCAAACTGCCCCTTTTTGTTGGTATGAAGCCAATGACTCTTGGATTCCTTCTGCAAAGAATTATCAGTCATTCCAAAAGTGGAAATATGAGGGCCAGTGATTGAAGGCTGGCAGAAAATAACTATTGCAGCAATCTGCTTCTCGAGGCTCTTTCAGACTCTGCTTCTTGAGGCTCTTTCAGACTGCATCTCAAGCTGAAGGTTTTAAAACTCTTAATCCTGCCCACATTGTTTTTGATGAAAGTTCAACTAACCTTCAGGTCTTCTGCTAAATGTGGAACCTTGTGCAATTTGCTTAATCTTTGCAAAATAAAAGAATTGAGCTATAGCTATTTAATTTGTCATTTACTCTTTCCACAAACTTAATTTAGTGCTAAGTATGTACCATGCAGTTTGCTAAAAATGGAGATGTAAAGATAAAACAGATCTCTAACTTTCTGGAGCTTGTGATCCAGGGACATATATTTCAGGATCTTTATATTTCAACATTCCATTAACTCCTCTACCAATAGGATAGAAGATGCAGAGGGAAAAAGTGGGGAGAAAGATGGGTTAGACACTGAAATTTGCCCTAATCCCATTCCTTCTTGTCAGAGGCCTTTTCCTAACAATTCTGAGAATTACTAAAGCCAGATCTGACCAAAACGGAGCTCTGTCTGCCTCCAGGGGTCAGTCTCTCCTTGAAAATCCTATACAAATAGCCTAAAGCCACTTATAAAGAGAGCAGATTCTGAGGTAGGAAGAAACCTTCAAGAATTTTACTTGCATAAAGGAACCATTTCACTCAGTTTTTTTTCAAACGTGAATTGAATTTCAAGCAAGTTTTTTCCTTTGATTGAGATAGAGGGGCTTGTGAGGATGCTTGTGATTTCTATTTCTACATGCACTTTCATATGTCTTTGAAACCTACACAAAGATTTTTGCCTTAGGCCACTAAGGGAGTGAATGTCACAAAAGGGATTAGAACACTGCACTTTATAGCATCAAACCTTGTATTGGAGTATTAGATCATACTTTTAATTCAAATAACTTCACATATGTCCAATTCAGCCGGAATCATGAGGGCACCTGGCTGAAAAGAGGGGGAAAAAAAGATTGGCTTTAATTTGAAGTGATATGGTTTATTTTAAAACAACCACAAGCTTGTAAATCCACCATACTAGCATTCTAGCCCTACTACGACACCTCTTAATAGCCACAGATGCATGACTATCCAGGAACCATTTGCTGTTTAGGAACCCATCCTTCATTCTACTCTGTCCTGAAAATTCATCTAGCAATTAACAAAATGAAAGCATTCTTTTTCTGGAATTTTGGCTTTAGAAGCAGGAATTTAATTTCAAAAACTGCCAGCAACTAATTAAAATGAGTAGTCACTGTTGGTTGGGTATGGGTTACATCAGAAATCGCACTTCAGATTGTCAAAAGAGGGTTTATATCCTGATTCTCAAAAAGCCTCTGCCTCTTTTGTAAATGATTTCTCTGTTCAGCCGGCTCTCATTCAAATTAACGGAATCTGAAACCTGAAATCATACCCTGAAGATGATTGATACTAGAAGGTTAGATTCTTATATAGATGCTGTACGTCAGTTTTTTGAAAGGATTATCGATTTTTTAAATTATTGCCATTTATTTTGCTTCTGATACCTATTTCTATTGTGTGATATACAACCCATGAATGACTTTTAGATTATTTAAACTAGTGAATAAATGGACTATTTTGGCTCATCAAATATTTATGTGTACTGAACATTTACACCAAGACTCTCCATTTAATCAATTTCATGTTCATGTTCAATTTGATAACATTGTGTGACATAATCTGAGGAATTATAGCTATAATGCTGCAAATTTCAATGCAAATTTCTATTTGCCTGAATCCTAGAGTATTTTAAGGCAACTTAACATTTTCAAGTTTAATTTAGACAGATATGGGATACTATCTTAGCCCATAGTAAAATAAAAATAGTAAAATTATAAAATAAGGTAAAAAAAATGAGAAAACAAAAGTAGTAAAATTTTATGTCAAAATAAAATAGTTTGGAGGGTGCATGGGTAGTTCAGTGGTTAGAATACCCGCCTTCCATGCGGGAGACCTGGGTTCGATTCCCGGACCATGCACCCCCCCAAATAAATAAATAAATAAAATAGTTTGATGAATTTCATTTTCTTCTATTGACCAACCTAAATTAATTTGGTTACATCAATTATAGTAAAATAGGTCTTTTCACATTTACTATCTTTAGTTAGAGAATTGATAATAGGAAGTATTCACAATATGTCTCCATCTATACCCAGTACACAAATCTTTCTTTTTAGTAGCAGATAGCTACAGTATGAACTAAGGAATTGGGAAGCAATAAAAATGAAAGGAAAATGATATTTCAAATATAAATATCATTAAATTGCATTAAAATGATATATAATGCTCATAAAAATAGTAGTAACATAAGTTTTGTATTTCCGTAAGTGTTTTTTTGTTTTTTTTTGGCATGGGCAGCCACCAGGAACTGAACCTGGGTTTCTGGCATGACAGGCCAGAATTCTGCCACTGAGCCACCATCGTATCACCCTTGTTTCCATGAGTTTTAATTACGATAGATAATAAAAAGTTAAATAATCTCGATAAGGTAAGGAAATGAACATAGGCAGCATATGATATTTTGGTGACTCAGCAATGTCAGTAGGTTCAGAAAAGATTTTCTAACTAAATTTTTCTCTTGGGAATATTAGTTTATACCATATGAACAAATTTATTTTCTTTATTTATGTCTTAAATTTCTGAAGAGGTTGCATGCTGGAAACCACTGGAAAGAGATAATACTGCATATAAATTATCATAAATCTAATTTCCAGTCACAAAAGACCAGGGTTTAAAAATATTTCTCATGTGAAAGTAAAATATAATTTTATTTTATTTATATATTGAGTTGCATACATGCTCTATATTATGCCTTGCTCTATAATGGATTAGAGAAAGCTAGGAATTCATATGAAAGATATTCAGAAATTAGAAATAGTACTGATAGCACTTTGGAAATATTTATTATGATTCATCTATATAGATTATGTTACAACACGTATATAATTTAAACAAAAATAGATGTGGATTGTATAGACATTCGTATGAATTGAAAAATTATGCTAAGAAATTTAGTATTCAGCAAGAATGTGTGATTACAAAATATATAGCCATTTATGTTTACAATACTGGAGAAAATATGAAATATATCAGGAATATATTTAATACTCATCCATTCTAAACATATAGAAATAGAAACAGGCCTACATATTAAAACTTAAATTTTGTTTTCTGGAGTAAGCATGATCCCATAAATAACACTGAGAGTTGACTTAGCTAATTTATGTGTTAACCTAGGTCATTCTCATTAATTTACCAAAAGCTTTAAAGCTATTAGTAGCGCTTTCCTTTGATCACTTCTTAAGTTTGCCCCAGGAATTGTTTCTGAAAACTGTTAGTTTACCTCCCCCATTTTTAATGATACAATCTTCAATCTTTCATTCACGTTGTGTGTTCCGTAAGTGTTGATTTGTGCCTCACTAAATCATTTCAGGTTTCCCTAATGGGTTAAGATTAGGAGTTTCCATCTTGAACACACCCTTACTTGCTTTATTTAATGTATATTCTGTATTACTTTCTGTGCTAAGGGCAGTGTGAAACAAATGACGGTCCTAAAAATTGATACTTTGTATGTCTCTAGAAATCACTATTAGAAGAATTGAAGGAAGACTGGCATATGCTTGAGGTATAATCAACCTATAAGAAGAAGCAAAATACCCACATTCGTCCCATAAAAAAAATCCCAGAAATTTTCTTACCAGACAGAGAAAGCATACCTTGCTAGAAGTTAAAAAAAAAAAAGAAAAGATATACACTTGGAATGTGTTTCTGACTCAGACAAGAAGCATAATCAGTTATTTCACCAGGCAAAAAAACAGGCCTTAACATTTCTGTGGTAAATTATACTCTGTTTACCCATACTAGGTTTGATGACATATATTCTATTTGTTGTATCTCTAACTCAAAGTGTGACAAGCCCTACAAAAACTCTTAAACTGATGCAAAGATATCTATCATGGTTTTTCAACAGGCCTCTCAATTGTAGTCATGAATCAAAACAGTCAAAAAGTACAATGATGGAGTGGAATGAGCATAGATTCTGGATCAAGAGAGATCAGTGTTCAAAAACATCAAAAGACTTGCCATCTGCTTTTTCCTTTCAAATCTGAAGGTGGAGTTTCTAAGTATGGTATAAGGGGTTATGAAAATGAATGAATATCTCCTGAGCACTAACCATTGTGTTAGGCACCATATAAACATCATTTCAGGTAAACCTAGCTCAACATGTAGCATTGCGTCCATCTTAGATAAGCAAACTACAGCAGAAGGAGGTTGAGTGGCAGAGCTGGAATTTGATCTTGATGGACCATGGACACTCTTGAAGGTACATTTACAGCACAGATAACAAGTGGTAACTCTATATTTGGTGACTCTTACATGAAATTATGCTTGTTGTGGGTAAGGACCAGGGGTTCGAGGAGGATTGGGGGAAGATGGCCCTAGTATAGGGAACCCTAGGACTCAGTTCTTCCACAAAACAACTATTAAACAAGCAGGAACTATCTGAAAATACTATTTTTTCCAAATACTTCCAGAAGCTAGAAGAACACTGTAAAGCATATAGAAAAGAGCAGGAGGAAGAGGCCAATATATTACAAAAAGTAGTATATTACTCTCTCCACACAGGTGGTTACTGGTGCCCATCAACCAACCCTTCAGGAGGCTGCCACGGAGTCCAGCCCCCACCTACCTGCTGGAGCCCAAAAGGCTCTAAAGCTTTTTCCAAAATGTTTCCTCTTTTACAGGATTCCAGTAACCTAATAAAGACCCACTTGGAATGGGTGGAGTCACATCTTCCTCTAATCAAAAGTATTAACCCACAATTGGGCATGTCGCATCTTCTTGGAGATAATCTAATCAACCTTCCAACCTGCGGTACTGAATAGGGATTAAAAGAAATGACTCCCTCCACAAGATGGATGGAGATTAAAACATGGATATTCTATGGTATATAATCCTTTCAAGCAATAATTAGAAATTTCATTTAATAGTACTCAAAATCTTTTCTTATAAAGATTGAAACAAACTGGTAAGAATGCTATCATGGAATTCATTTACTTTTACCTCTCATGAGGCTAAAAGACAAAAACTTGTTGGTCTTCCCCAAATACATAATTTGAGTATTTTAGTGAATAGTAAACCACATTTAGGCTCTAGTTCAAAAGTACAGAACATTTTACAAATTAAGCACATGTTCAGAGCAACATAAATTCTATGGTTGTTATTATTTTCTCTCCAAGTTATTCCTGGTCCTGTGAATCATGGTTATGGGAGAAATAGCATCATGGAGTGGACTGATTCAGAGCCTCCTGGAAAATACTTCCCAAGCCCTGCAAGGTATTGCCACCTAGTTGGCATTGTAACTGGGTCTTCAAACAAACCATTCCACTGTTCTATCCAGTTGCTTCAGGATGATGGGGAATATGATAAGGCCAGAGAATTCCATGAGCATGTGTACGTTCCCACACTTCATTTATTATGGAGTGGATTCCTTGATCAGAAGCAAAGCTATGTGTGATACCATGATGGTGGATATGACATGCTGTAAGTTCACAGGTGGTAGTTTTGGCAGAAGCATTGCATATAGAGAAGGTAAACCCATATCCAGAGTATGTGTCGATTCCAATGAACAAATCGCTATCCTTTCCATGATGGAAGTGGTCCAATGTAATCAACCTGCCACTATGTAGCTGGCTGTTCACCTGTGGGAATAGTGCCATATGGGTGGTTGAGTGTGGGTCTCTGCTGCTAGCAGATGGGGCACTCAGCATTGCCAGGTCAGCCTTCGTGAGGGGAAGTCCATGTTGCTGAGCCCATGCATAACCTCCATCCTTACCACCAAGACCACTTAGCTCATGAGCCCATTGGACAATGATAGGAGTTGATGGGGAAAGAGGCTGACTGGTATCTGCAGAATGGGTCATCTTATTCATTTAATTATTAAAACCTTCCTCTGCTGAAGTCACCCTCTGGTGTACATTCACATAAGACACAAATATCTTCATGCTTTTTGCCCACTCAGAAAGGTCTATCCACATACCTTTTCCTCAGACCATCTTGTCATCAGTTTTACAATCATTTTCCTCCCAAGTCCCTTTCCATCCAGCCCAACCATTAGCAACAGCCCACGAGTCTACACACAAATTCACCTCCTGCCAGTTCATTTGTTTGAAAGTAAAATGAAAAACCAGATGCACTTCTCAAATTTCCACCCACCGGGAGGATTTCCCCTTACCACTATCCTTCAGGGACATCCCAGAAAGGGGCTACAGTGCTGCAGCTGCCCACTTTCTGCATCATGTACCTGCACATCATGCAGAACCATTTGTAAACCAGGCCTGAGTTTTCTCTTCCTCAGTCAACTGACTATAAAGAATTCCCAAGAGGCCATAGCTCTGGGCTGGGTAAAAGAAGGTAATGTGGCAGGAGTGGGGGCTATGGGCACTTGGGCCCCTCCCTCATGTAACTTCTTTATGCTTTCAGGACCTGCTCTGCCCTTATGTTATATATACCATTTCCATTTTATGATGGAGTGCTGCTGTGTATGCCCAGCTTTATGGTTTGGTGGGTTAGGCAACATCCAACTCATGATTGGCAACTCAGGACTTATGGTAATTGGTGCCCCCTGGCTAAGTGTTCAGTCTCTACTAAGGCCCGGTAGCAGGCCAAAAGCTGTTTCTCAAAAGGAAAGTAGTTATCTATAGTAAGTAAGCAAGGACTTACTCCAAAATCCTAGGGGCCTATGTTGTGGTCTCTTACAGGGGCCTGCCAAAGGCTCCAGATAGCATCTCTATTTGCCTAAATGACACTTTCAGCACCATTGGATCTACTGAATCATATGGCCCAAATGGCAGGGCAGCTTGTACATCAGTCTGGACCTGTCACAGAGTCTCCTCTTGTCCAGGTCCCCACTCAAAACAGGCTGCTTTTCTGTTCACTCAGTAATTGGGCTGGAGCAGCACAGCCAAGTGGAAGATATATTCTCTCCAAAATCCAAGGAGACTACCTAGGCATTGTGCCTGTTTTTTGGTCATAGGAGGAACTGGACACAATAGCTTATCCTTCACCTTAGAAGGGCTATCTCGACATGCCCCACACCATTGGACACCTAGAAATTTCACTGAGGTAGAAGGACCCTGCATTTTTGTTGGATTTATCTCCCATACTCTGACATGCAAATATCTTACCAATAACTCTAGAGTAGTTGCTTGTTCTTGCTTACTAAGTCCAATGAACATGTTATCATCAATATAATGGACGAGTGTGTTGTCTTGCTGGGAGAAATGATCAAGGTCCCTGTGGACAAGATTATGACATAGGGCTAGAGAGTCGATATACCCCTGATATAGGGTGGTGAAAGTGTATCAATGGCCTTGCCAAGTGAAAGCAAACTATTCCTAGTGGTCCTTACTAATAGTTATTGAGATGACATTTTGTGTCAAGCAGTGATACCACATCCAGAACAGCAGCTCTAATTGGAGTCACTACCTGGTTAAGTTTACAATAGTCCACTCCCATTCTCCCAAGATCCGTCTGTTTTCTGCACCTACCAAATGGGAGAGCTGAATGGGGATGTGGTGAGAATCATCACCCCTGCATCCTTCAAGTCCTTCAGAGTGGCACAAATCTCTGAAATCCCTACAGGAATCTGGTATTACTTCTGATTTACAATTTTCTAGGTAGGGAAGTTCTGGTGGCTTCCACTTGGCCTTTCTTACCATAATAGCTCTTAGTCCACAAATCAGAGAACCAATGCGGGGATTCTGCCAGTTACTCAGTATGCCTATTCCAATTATGCATTCTGGAAGTGGGGAAATAACTACAGAATGGGCCTGGGTGCCCACTGGACCCACTGTAAGATGGACTTTAGCTAAAACGCCATCGATCACCTGACCTCCATAAGCCTCTACTCTGACTAGTGAACTAGAATGACGTTTGGGTCCTCAGGAATTAATGTCTTTGTTAAGTGTCTAACAATCCCCCAAATATCTGATCATTTCCTTTTCCCCAATGCAAAGTTACCCTGGTAAAAGGCCTTAGGTCTCCTTAGGGAAGGCTAGGAGGAAGGTTAACAGTATAAATTTGTGGCACTGTAACAGAGTCCTTCCCCAAAGAGGCCTGGCCTTCCTCTCATTCAAGGTGCTCTGGGTCTACAAACTGTCCCAAGTCTGGGAACTACAGGGATGTTCTAGTTTGCGTGCTGTCAGAATGTGATATGCCAGAACTAGAATGGCTTTTAAAAAGAATTACAAGTTTACGGTTCTAAGGAAGTGAAAGTGTCCAAATTAAGACATCAACAAGAGGTTACTTTCACTCAAGAAAGGCTGATGGGCCAGGAACACCTCTGTCAGCTAGGAAGTCACACGGCTGGCATCTGCTGGTCCCTTGCTCCTGAGTTCCATTGCTGTCAGCCTCTGTTCCTGTGGAGGTTCCTCACTTTGTTTCTCTGGGGCTGGGTTTCATCTCTTGGCTTCCCTTAGCCCTCTCCAGGTTCTGGCTGGCTTAACATACCATGATGTCTGCTGGGCTCCAAGCATCTCCAAGCATCTGTGTCTCTGCTCTCTGAAGCAACTGTTCTCCAAGCATCTACATCTGCTCTCTGTGTTGGCTCTAAGGCTTCTGTTGTTTCTGTCTTTCTCCAAAATGTTTCCTCTTCTAAGGGATTCCTGTGAAATAATCAAGACCCACCTGGAATGGCTGGAGTCACATATCCATCTAATCAAAGGATCACACCCACAGTTGGGTGTGTGCCATATCTCAGTGGAGATCTAATCAAAGTTTTCCAATCTACCGTACTGAATCAGGATTAAAAGAAAGGGCTGCTCCCACAAGATTAGATCAGGGTTAAAATATGACTTATTTAGGGTAAATAATATTTTCAAACCAGCACACAGGACCTGACTCTTCATTCTTGTAATTCAAGTTAGACTTCTATTCACTTGACGTAGAACTCTTCTGCTTGTACAGCTCAAGCAAGAATGTAGTAGACTGCCCATTGATTGTACTTCTAGGTACCCCATGATCTACTAGCCAACACCATGGGTCTCTGTGAGTTAGAATATATTGACTCTGCTTTGAGTCTGCTGTCTATTATGATAGCCATGACTAGCTTTTCTTTGGCGATTAAGTGCCACCATCTGGTTTTTGTTGATTTGGGATCAGATCATCCCCATTCTGTTTAAGGATTCCAGCTCCACGACAGAAGCTTCCACAGTAATATCTGACTTACAGAGAAGGGCGACTACAGAGCTCTTCAGGAATGATGAGTCTAGTCTCACAAATTTATTTCTCACAGTTCTGGTAAAAGGTGCATCCTCTGGACATTCCTGGGGTGAATGAGCAGGTCCTCCAGGCTAAATCCACTCTAGCATTCCAATCTCTCTAAGCCTTTGGATCCCATCACCTACGTTATACCAGGGCAGTTCTGACATTTCAACGTGAGGTAATGTCAGCCACATTTGGATCCAAGTTTCAGCCAAGAACCCCAACAATTAATGCCCTTTCTAATCCCTTGAGCTACAACATTGAATACAGAATCTCTGCTAAGTGGGCCCATATCAATCAATTCAGCTTGATCCAGCTTTATATTCCTTCTGCCATTACCCCACACTCATAATATCCATTCCCACACATATTCCCTGATTTCTGCCTTTTGAGTCCTGTTGGAACTTTTGTCTAGTTATAGGTCTGGAAGAAGAGAGGGTGATAGGAATGGGTCATGAAAAATATTCGAAATGTCTTTCAAGCCAATTACCTCAGGGCATTCCTTTGCTGCTTCATCTGGTGAAATAGGATTAATCTCTCCAGACAGAGGAACAAGAGTTGTTTCCCCCATGGAGGTAGTTCTATGTCTCGCAGCACCGAAGGGTTAATCTCTTCAGGTGGAGGTTGGATGGCTGACTCCTCAGGGTGGACTGGAGGTTGGGAAGCCATTTCCTTAAGGCAGGCTGGAATTTAGGGTAGTTCTTTCCTCAGGGCAGCTGGAGGTGGGGCAGCTATGTCCTCAAGGCATACCATTACAGGTTTATTTAGAAAAGACAACAGAATGTAGGGTTTCCGTATCTCTACAACCATCATTATCAATCCATAGGTCTCCATCCCAATTTTCAAGACCCAACCAACAGCAGATACCCTGCAAGGGATTTCAGTTTAGATGGTAAATCTGCTAATGAGATTATTAGAATCTCATTCTAACAATGAGCCTCTGGGCCTGATTTTCAGAGATCTCAAGTCTGTGGCTACAGAAAATAAGAGTTTCCTTCAAGGCACTCATAAAAACTTCTACATCTTTCCTACAGTGATTAAGCTTCAGGGCCCATTATGGAAACTTGGAAACGCAGAAGCAAATGAAGCAAAAATGAAGTATTGTGGGTAAATATAACTGAATAACATCTGAACAAAACAATAATTGTAACATTTTATGGAGTTTAAAATATACGTAAAAATGAAATGTATGGCAACAAATACATGAAATGTAGGAGAGAAAAAAATAGTTGAATATTTCTAAACTTAAAACAGTTTTCTATTATTCTATCTTTAGTCAGGAATGCATGTAGTAATTTTTAGGGTAATCACCTGTGCTAGTTTGAAACTGTTATGTACCCCAGAAAACCCATGTTCTTCTAATACATTCTTGTGGGGGCAGACCTACTGTGGGTGGGACCTTTTGATTAGGTTGTTTCCATGGAAATGTGAAATTGACCCACTCAATTCAAGTTGGGTCTTAATCATCTTTACTGAAGTCATCTGTGAGGGGATAAAAAGACAATAAAAGCTGAGAGAGCCCAGAGACTATTAGAGAGAGAAAGAAAATGCCCTTGGAGAAGCTAAGAGAGAAAGAAATACCCAGAGACATTTGGAGACATAGGAGAAAGGCCCCAAGACACTAAGAAAGAACCCACAGACACTCAGAGAGAAGGCCTCTGGAATCAGAAGCTGAGAGCAAAGAAACGAGAAGCAAGTGACAAGTAGATGTTGGCTATGTTTCTTCCTCTGTGTCCAAGGAACCTCAAATACCGGCAGCCTTTCTTCATAGTCATCTTCCTCATGATGCCTTAATTTGGACATATTCATGGCCTTAGAACTGCGAATTTGTAGAATAATAAATTCTTTTTGTAAAAGCCAATTCATTCCTGGTGTGTTGCATTCTGGCAGCTGTTACAAACTGAAGCAGTACCAAAGGAATGTATTATTAGAATATTATTAAAAACCACTGAAAGTTTGGGATGGTTTGTTACAGATAATAGCAAGCCCTGACATATACATATACATGAAAAAAGAATGAAGAATGGTTCATTAATTAGAAAAAATTCTTAGCTAAAATTAATGGAACTGTTTATAATTTGTTTGTTATTAATAGAGAAGAGAATGAATGAGTGTCTAACACAGGACAAAGAAGCATAAAAATTAAATAAACGATTTGAGTGATATTTTGTCAATAGAAATTGTGTGGAACAGATTAAAGAATTTTATACTTACTGTCTAATTTTATGTGTGGAACAGATTAAAAATTTTTATACTTATTGTCAAGAAAGGGTATCATAAAGTTAGGCAAGCTATGAAACACAGAAGGAAAAAACATGCATGATGAGACTTACCAACTTTTGATTTTATTTTGTAATCATAGCATCTAAGGGTTGGATGTCACCAGGAAAGTAATCTAAGTCCCAAGGTCAACCATGTAGAATAACTATCTAGTCTCTGCTTAAACATCTCCAGTAGGAAATTCAGCTCACCTGAGAGAGAGCTCATGCCATCTACCAACGTTCTGATGATTACAAAGTGCTTTCTTATCTTGCCTACCTGAAACTTTCTCCCTCTGATTCACAGTGCACACACCTATGCAGAAAATGTAGAGTGTATTTTCCATGCAATTTTGAATGAAACTTTCCATTCACCATCAAGTTGCCCTCTCTCCTCCCAATTCAATATGCACTATGCCTCTACTAGAACTTAAAATATTGTTATAATGTTCTATTTGCAATTTCTTTGGAGGGGCTGCACCCATTTTGTTTACTGTATACTCCTATCACATGACACAAATATGCTAAACAGATCTTCAGTGAAAGACTTGCTCTGGCCAGCAGGTGGGTAAACATTTGAAACTTTTAATAAGACCAACCAGTTGGTAGTTGTATCAGTTTGGATCCAATCAAAACAGAGAAATCAGAGAATAATTAGAACACTGAACATTTAACATAAGGAATTAGTTAGTTAGTGGGCTAGTAATAATAAAAGAAAACACAAAGGAGTATGGAAATTGTATCTATAAAGAGTAGCCACTACCATTGAGACTGAGAAGGACAACCCAAGGAAGAGACCCTGCTCCCCTCCTCAGGCTGCTGTCCAGACCTTGTAGGAGTGTGCACAGCTATGGCTTGCTTGATGGCACAGAAGTTGCTTTGGTTCTGTGCTAGCAGAACTTGGAGGGATTCCACCCTCTTGGTGAGCACTATCATCTGAAACACTCTGTTAACAAAATCCTCAAGGCTTCTGGTGCTACACAGTAGAAGTCAGACACCAAATTTGTGGTAATTTGTTACACAGCAATGGCTAGCTAATATAAATAATGTTGAGGAATTCCCTCTAAATTCTCTCCTCCCTTTCACATAAAGATCATATCGTTTTGCCCTTGCTGCAAAACTTGGAAATTGTTAAATTAATGCTGTATGGAATTCACGCTAAGATTTATACAAATTGCTGTCAAAAAAAAATCACACTTTTCAGTTTGGGAATTTATATATTCCAAAGATGAGAGATGGTAGCAACACATATGTACAGGAGTAGAAAGCAAGGTTTGCACACATTCTAAAAATAAAACATGATTTTTTCAATGAATTTTATCATCTATGGAAAGCTAATTCAGACTATGGACCTCCTTTACCTTACAGGGAACTCAAGTAGGTACCTTAAAGAAACAGTGCTCTGTTGATGTAGAAAGTTAGAGTGAAAGAGAATAATCTTCATAGATGTTCATTTTGAATGCATTTTACGATTACCTTAAAATTATCCCAGCCTGTCACTTGTATGTTAAAAGTGTCCAATTATCTTGATAACTGGCAAAACGAAATGCTAAAGCTTTAGAGCTGATGAAAGTCAAGCAACCAATTAAAGCACTGATCATGGTGGGAGAAAAGACTTACTCTGCACTTATAGTTCACAAACAGCCAAGACAGAATTTATGTTGCTCTGAACATGTGCTTAATTTGTAAAATGTTCCGTACTTTTGAACTAGAGTCTAAATGTGGTTTACTATTCATAAAATATTCAAATTATGTATTTGGGGAAGACCAACAAGTTTTTGTCTTTTAGCCTCATGAGAGGGAAAAGTAAATGAATTACATGATAGCATTCTTACCAGTTTGTTTCAACCTTATGAAAAAGATTTTGAGTACTATTAAATGAAATTTCTAATTATTGGTTGTTATTATTTTCTCTCCAAATTTTTGCATTCATTAACAAGGATAAGCAGATTTTATTGCCAGTGTGTAGAATCCAACTGTCTTGAAAACAGCTATAGAAAGACCACTATTCTGTCAATATGGGACAGAAATCCTAGAATGAGCTGGGACTCAACATCAAGGGATTGAGAAAATCTTCTCGACCAAAAAGGGAAAGAGCGAAAAGAGTCTAAATAAAATGTCAATGGCTGAGAGATTCCAAACAGCGTCGAGAGGTTATCCTGGAGGTTATTCTTACACATTAAATAGATACCACCTGTTTAGTTAAGGTGTAATTGAAAGGCTGAAGGGAACTGCCTGAAAATGTAGAGCTGTGTTCCAGTAGCCGTGTTTCTTGAAGATGATTGTATAATGATATAGCTTTCACAATGTAGCTGTGGTTGTGAAAACCCTGTGTCTGATGCTCCTTTTATCTACTTTATAGACAGATGAGTAGAACATATAGATTGAAAATAAATAAATAATGGAGGAAACAAACGTTAAAATAAATTTAGTAGATTGAAATGTTAGTGATCATTGAAAAGGAGGGGTAAGGGGTATGGTACGTTTGAATTTTTTTCTGTTTTCTTTTTATTTCTTTTTCTGAATTGATGTAAATGTTCTAAGAAATGATCATGATGATGAATATACAGCTATATGATGATTTTTGTGAGTCATTGATTATATACCAAGAATGAAATTTTCATATGGTAAGAATGTTTGTGTTTGTCTGTGGTTATGATATTGTGAGCCATTGATTGTATATCATGTATGGACTGTATGTTTGTGAAGATTTGTCAATAAAAATACTAAAAAACTTTCAATTACTAAAGATTTTTAAAATATAGAGCTGTATTATTCAAGTTGTTCTATTTATGCTTTATATTCTTTGAACTTCAGTTAATGCCCAACTCCCAGCCAGTCCCAGAGGATAATATTTAGTTTGATTCAGGTTGGCCTAACATACTTATTGTCAGGTATAGGTTTTGCTAATCAAATTTTGCACTTCCAATCTAGAGGACTCAAGGGATAAATATCTTACCCTCCATTTTACTTAACTTACAACCCCATGGGCAAGAATAACTTCCATTATGTTCATGATGAAGCTACAGAAGGAGTAATGAAGAGCAGAAAAGGAAATACTCTTTATTAAATGCATTATGATGTAAAGGGTTATGTTTAAGAGGCGCCTTTTAAGAAATCATATTATATTCATGGAATTAACATATTGTAAAACTCATTTTCTCTATGATTCTAATTTAAATATTTTAATATAATTATTTTCTATTGATAAACAGAATACATTTCTCCCTAATTTATGTTGTTTCCTGATCGGAATAAAAAATCTTCTTATCAAATTATGTATGATCTGATTAATCTGCTTTAACTTAATCTTGTTTTGAGTTTGAGTGTTTAAATTGATGTGCTCATGACCTTGAATAATTTTTAAAACAGCGGGAGGGGTTTATTGCATATGTTTTTGGCAGACACAAACTTCATGTTTACTGACTCCTTTAATAAATCAAGGACAACGTCCATATATATCATGTCAATGATATTCTTTAAAGTTTAATATTTATAAGAATTTAGGCAAAAAATGTCATAGGTAATAACTAATTTTCTTTTTACTTATTCAGTCATTAAACATAGCTACCTTTGAATGTATATGAAGATAACAGAATTCAAAATTACAATCTTGATTTCTATTCTAAATACTTTAGCTTCATGCAATCTGTGATTTCATTTTACTTTTGCCTTCATTGCTATGTTTTTATGGTTTCTTTTAGAAAGATTTCTCTCTTCCAATAATTTATGACTAATTATATAATTTTGACATTTTTCTGTTCTTTTCTTTCTCTGTTGCTTTTTAAGTTTATTGAAAGTCATGCCCTTCTGTAGTCCTCAGCAATTTCTAAGGCCTCTGCTTATTTCTAGATGTTCGTTTTGGCTGTTAAATTGTGTTATATTGCTCCAGGACAGATAATTTTTCCTTGATGACACTAAGTAAGATTCACCCAGACGTCTTTGTTTATTTTTTCAGCTGCACTTTCATAATAATTTTAATAAAAACTGTGAAACGATTCCAGTCCAAGCAGGCGGGAGACCCAAAGAGAGAACAATAGTGTGCCAAAAAAGCTTTTGTGTGATCTTTCAGATGAGTGCTGCCACTAAGAAGGGTTTTCGATTCGATGAGGATGACGGTGATAAAGCATGAGCGCTGTGGCTGTGAACTCCCTTTGGATAATGCTTCATGACATATGGAAAATGTTTCCTGACTTATGAAAACTAATATCGAGACAGAATTTACTAAAAGGCTCAGGTCACTGGGGTGAGAGAAGCATTAGCACAATCCCTAAGTATAGTCTTTAAGTCATAAATATCCTACTAATGAAAGAAGTGTATTATTTCACCTTTTCTGAGTTTTAAAATTCAGTAGCTAAAATAGAGATGTGATCACAAAGCCAATAGTTAATATGAGGGATATTTTAAACGAATAAGTCTACTTTCTTGAAACACAAGTACTTTTTACTTAAAATAGCAGTTTTAATACACTCTATTGATATTCTTTACTTTTTGTACAGTAAATGAAAGGCTTGAATTTGACTATCTCCTTAGCTTAAAACTGTAGAATATTTGAAAATAATGAGAAATGAAAAATGCAATGGATATTTGAGTTGATGAATGCTGTAACACTAGCATCACTAAAATAAAATTAATTTGCAAGGCATCAGTTAGCAAAGGATTATAACTTTAGGGACTCCAAGTCAGAAATTCAAGGTAGCTGCCCTTAGATAACTGTAGTGCCTTCTATAGCAAAGCCTTCATTGGGTGGACAAAAGCTGTTCCTCCAGCTAGGCATATTGACATCTTGGGAAACAAACTGAACGTAAATGTATTTTACATGTTTGCAAATGCAGGCTTTAAGACCATCTAACTTCACCACCATTACAATAATCATGCATTAATTAATTCTCAACCAAACTCATGCATTAGTCTATCTATCTATCTATCTATCTATCTATCTATCTATCTATCTATCTATCTATCTATCATCTCTATCTATCCTATCTATCTATCTATCTATCTATCTATCTATCTATCTATCTATCTATCTATATCTAATCTATCTACTATTTCCAGCCCACCATATATGACCATTTGTAAAATGCAAGGGATGTTAATTACCAGAAGGAAAAAAATGAAAACCCAAAACATACAAAGTACAAGTCACATACTTACTTATGAAATTCAAACCAGAATAAAATTACTCTGTCAAGCTGCTGTGCAAGTTTCTAAGCATTTACTATGTTTTTTACTTAGATCACTGTAAACTAAAAGCAAATAGCTATCAGTTTTTTTATTTTAACCATTTAATCTATATTCCATAAAACACTTTTCTTAAATGAATCTATAGCTGCTTTTCATTTCTAATAAGTCTTGCTTCCTCCATTAAAAAACGTTTTAAACAAATACATATGCAGAATCTAAAACAGTTTTAACTTGAAAACTCAGTATAAAAGGCTATTAACTTAATCTTGCAAGCTAAGATTAAGTTAATAACCTTTTATAGTCGCTTTTGTCCTTAAATTTAGCTACCATGAAACTTCTACATATGTAAAAGATTTTTTTAAAAACAGCAAAGCAACACTATCCACGAAAATAGATTCATAAGCAATTAAATATGTCTAATATAAAAAAGGGAAAGATTTTAAGTAATTATTTTATATACAAAATAAGTGTTAACTTTGTAACGATCTTGTATCTTATACTTCTAGTTTCTATGTAAGGCTCTGCTACACCTGGTTACTTTTATAAAACAAACATATTCCACCGTTTAAGAAAACCTGGTCTAAATTATCAGGTGCCAATAATTTGGACATCACTAATTAACGTTTACAAATGCTTTGGGTGCTGATGCTTTCTAGGGTTGCTATCTGAGGGAATTAGATTAGAAATAACCAGAAAATCAAAGTAAAAATAAAGCAAAAAGGGCAAAAGAAAGAAGTGCTTAATAAAGGCACTTTACGTACACAAAGGAGAGTTAAGGGAAACAAACACTCTTTTACATCATTTACAAATCCAGGTTAGAGTTGCAGAGTGTCCTACAAGCTCCTGCCTCCCTGCCAGCGCTACCCGGATGGCGACCCAGAACCGTGCGACCCAGCCGCTGCTCGCGAGGGAGCCCAGCCCAGCGGGGGCGCTGCCCAGGGCGCGGTGGACAAGAGGCTACGGCAGGAGTTGATGACCCTCACGATGTCTGGCGACAAAGGAATTTCCGCCTTCCCTGAATCAACCTTTTCAAGTGGGTGGGGACCATCCATGGAGCAGCTGGCACAACATATGAAGACGTGAGGTCTAAGCTCTCCCTGGAGTTCCCCACCAGCTACTCCTATGAACGCTCCCGCGTAAAGTTCTTTACGCCCTGCTACCACCCCAGTGTGGACAATCAGGGTAACATCTGTCTGGACATCCGGAAGGACAAGTGGTCTGCCTTGTATGACGCCAGGACCATCCTTTTCTCCATCGAGGGTTTGCTGGGAGAACCCAAAATCAAAAGCCCTTTGAACACACATGCTGCCCACCTCTGAAAAAGTCCCACAGCCTTTAAGCAGTGCCTGCAAGAGACCTACACAAAGTGAGTCTCCAGCCAAGAGCTGTCACCCAGACTGTCCAGCCTCTCTCTGTGTTGTTCTTTTATTTTTTTCCTTTATATAGTGGTGTGATTTTTGTTTTGTTTCTGTTTCTTTTTTAATTAAATTTCTGTTGCCCTTGTGATGGAAAAAAAAAAATCCAGGTTACAGAGAGGTTTAAGCTTACACCTCAGGTATCTCCATGACTGTAGGCAATGTGCTATGTCTGGCAGTTAGCAGATTGTTGATTAAGTATATGTAGAACATAAACAGATATAATAAAATAAATGATGTTTAAATAAAATAAAATCAATTGTCAAGTTTAAAAAAAACAATCTATTCATATGTTTGTGCAAAATATATACCAGGCAATACATTAATTACTCTGAAGATAAGATGCCTTTCATGCACTCTATGAGCTTCTAGTGAAGGCAAGGAAAATCTCAATTAAAAAAAGTTAACTTATTCATAGAATTCAAAGTGCAATGACATAGATGTTGGGCTGAATTGTGCCCTCCTTGCCAAAATAAAAAAAGGATGTGGAAATCCTAATCCACAGTACCTAAGAATGTGATCATATTTGGAAGTAGGGCCCTTCTAGATGGAATTAGGTATATTGAAATGAGACATACTGGATTAGAGTGGGCCCTTAATCCAATATGTTCTTTGTCCTTATAAGAAAGAGAAAGTGAGATGCAGTGAGATGGAGATTGGGTGGCAGGGTGTGGAGAATGCCATGTGGCAATGGAGGTAGAGATACCGGAAGACAGTAGAGAGGCAGGAAACAGACTGTTTCTTGTAGACTTCAGAGGAAGCATGGCCCTGCTGAAACCTTGATTCTAGACTTCTAACCTCCAGAACTGTGAGAACTGTGAGACAATACATTTCTTTCATTTTACTCTGCCCGTTTTTGTGATACTTGGCAATGGCAGCCTTGGGAAGCTAAGATCCTATGTAATCACAGGCACTTTAACAGTGATCCATAGCATCCTGGAGGAAGACTAAGCATGGTGAATATTAAGCGTTCCAGTAGAGGATGTAGGGCTCAGAAGAAAACAGTCGAGGGTTTTGTGCATGAGCATTTGCGTCATCAGCTCCGTGGGTGCTGAGGCAGTTGTAGCAGGGCTGGCAGCAGCTTTCTGGGCCTTGGGGAACAGCTACGGCATATGTACTCTTGAATCCAAAAGTTCCCTAGGCTGCCTCTCTGCTCCCCACCTTCTGACTAATAGAGGGTCTCTGCCAGCAGGCAGCATGGCAGTGTTCTTAAGGCTTTTTTGAAGGTTCTGCCGAAATTCCAGTCTTCTAGCAATTGTAGGAACATCCAACTTCCTGTATTATATCCAATTTCACTTTAAGTAGCAAGACATTTGTTTCTTGCAGCAGAAGTAGACAGATGATAGATGAAACAAAGTTTTAGGAAAATACAAAAAATTTGAATCTGTTGTCATTTTATAGGAAATTTCACATATTCATTTGATGGTTCTAAACAAACTGCATTCTGGAACATTTATTTAAGTCAAACTGTAGATGCTTTGAGGGTAAGAATACTATCTTATCCATCTGTTTTTTAAGGTGGCATCTAATGTATACTATAGACATTGAAAAAAATGACTGGTGATTAGATAAAATCCATCAGAATAATTTGTTCAGTCTCTCCAAATTCAATCTTTTTTTTCCATTTTTAAAAATACCATTGTGGTATAAAATAATTTTAACAGAGCTTATATCAGTTTCTTTCTTTTTAATATTCAAATTAATAATTTTATTTACAGAACTTTTTGGTGTCATGTGTAGCAAATTGACTAGTTAATTCTTCCATTTCACATGATATGTACATTCACAACAATGATTTATGCCATACCTGAGGCAACAGTTCCAGCCAAATCATGAAGGGGGCTAAAGAAAGTTCAATAAGTCACTGAAAATATTGTGACTATTGTGTATTAGCTTATACAAGGTTAAATTTGACTGCTAAGAGCAACTGATAATGATTCTGTAAAAACTGCATTAAAATATTGGTCAAAGTTGAAAGCACTTTCTCCATTTTATTTCCCTTTATTAACAGATTCTGATTTTGTTTATCTTATTTTATGCATCCAAAATAAAGAGGTTCTAAATCACTGCTAAGCCATCTAAATAGAGTGTAGATTCTTTGAAATGGTTAGTCAAGATTATTTCATTCTTTCTGGGTTGTATTATATCATAAATTAAATATAATATAAAAAATAAAGTATACAAAAGAGCATGGGTAATGTTATAATCATTATACTATTATGGATGGATGGATGGCAGGAATGTAATTTTCTGCCCAAAACAAACCCCTTTACATGACCCTCTATATGAATTTCAAACAGATTTAAATCATTTTTGCAAATTCACTATCTGGTTTCACACTACATAATAATTCACTCATATGCAAACTAATATAAACAAAGCCAAGACATCCCAGGCCTTCAGTGAGAAATGGGCCCAAAAAGAACTCCATCAAGATCTATTGACTCTCCAGCATTCTCCCTTTGCTCTCCATAAAAATCTCAACTGGCACCTTGACTCATTTCAACGTTTTCTCTGTGGGCACATGCAATCACCTGTGGCAAAACTAGTTCCCAAAATCTGGGCTCTATATTTGCTCTTCATATTTGGCGGGTTCAAAAAACCTGTAATATCAAAAATACAGTCAGCGGACTGCTTTCCTCTGAAGTGCTGTGGAGTGTAGGTACACTTAGTACCTGTTTGATGGGGGAAAATGTGTTATCGAAAATACGTGAGCAAATTAGGTGAAAACAGCATCAGGAGAAGCAATAGGAAGGAAGCTTTGAAAACAGAAATCACGGGCGGCTGCTGTGGCTCAGCAGGCAGACCTCCGACCTGCCGTGCTGGAGGTCTGGAGTTCAATCCCTGGTGCCTCCTGCCCATATGCAAATTAAAAAAAAAAAAGAAAAACAGAAATCACCGTAGATTGAAACAATGAGAACAGACAGTTACGTGGAAAATGGGTGACATCTGGGACACTTCTGGGGATCGGGGTATAAGCAGTCCGGCTAATAGGTTGATGAGAGTTATCTGCTATCTAGCAACGCTACTTTTTAACCTCTCTCTCCACAACATCTCCATCTTCTATACATTCTACATTATAGGGTGATCTGAATTAATAAAAAGAAATGTGTCCCACGGCACTTCCTAGGTGACATGTCTAGCAAGTCAACTGAAGGTTTCGGGTTCATGAGATGATTCGTGGCGTTGTGTTAGCAGCCTCAGGTCTCTCTCCAAATGTAGAGAAAATTAGATTAAGAACACAGTTGTAATTGTGCATATGGAGACTAAGGTAGAAGGATTCAGCACAGGGCCAGATGTTTTGGTTACCACATTTTAGACAAATTAATATTCAATAGCAGGGTAGCTTCTGTTAATTAAATAAGACACAGAGGCAGGACAGGTAAGGAAACATCCCCAATCATCAACAAGCTCCACCTAATAGGTATGCTCTTACAGCAGGAATAATATCATACAATCATATTAGTATACTGTATACAGTAACGATAAATACTGATTGTTAAACGTGGTAGTCCAATGTCAGTATAGTCAGTTGAAAGATGAAATTACCATTTGCTTTGTCCACAAATTGTAAAAATGTCTCTTGGTCAGTTTTCCCTGATTTACAGGAAATGGTTTTTTAAACTACAGATTTTCTAGACTGCTTCATATAAATAAAAATGGTATAAGACTTAGAAAGTCTTGAACTTAGGCTATCATTTCAAAGAATTCGCCAGGCACTTTTTTCTTCATAAATATTCATAAAAACATAGTTATTTGGTTTGCTGCTTAGCCATCCCTGTTTGGTATAAGATGAAGCTGCACACGAATAAACCAAAAATATTGCCAATTATGCCTTTAATATTAAGTGTTCTCTGTGTGCTTCAACCGCACTTTAATACAAAATTAAGTTTTCTCTAATAATTAAGTTTTCTCTAATAAGGGAAAAAATAAGTTTTATCGCAGATCTACCTGTTTGTTAGATATTATCATTTTATTTTCCTGATTCAAAAGGAACACTGTTCATGAGATTCAATTTCTAAAATAGCCTTTTTGCAAAAGATTGGAACCATTTTTATATTCTATCTTGCATCCATTACACCATATCTTATGCACTATATATACAATTTATATATGCATTTGTTAGGTAGAGTCCAGCAAAAGGAGGAAAAAAACAGAAAGCTTTAAATGGGTATTTATCAGGTCCATACTTTCCTCAGAAAGCAATATGGGGAGGCATACCCATCTTTTTGTGAGATCACATTATGATCTAGTGACCCTGAAAATAAGGTCAGAAGGAGGTCTCCCTGCTAACTGGAAAACTAATCAATATAATTCAATATAAGAACCGGTGCCCCCAAATAACGTAACTTCTTTTTCTGTTCCTCTCTAACTCTGAAATTCCAGTTTCCTCCTCCCTCCCTATTGTTCACACACCCATAAAATTATATTTTAGGCAAATGCTAATAAAAAAACTCTAAATGTGTTATGTTATTGGTTAGACATTTAAAAATAAAGGATCTTTAGCTGGATGTCATTTTTCATATTCAACTTGATGGAAGTGAGATTATTTGTTTGAAATATTATCGAATTTATTTTGCTTACAATAATAACATGGAGCAATCGTTCTGGGGTCTGGTAAAATAAAGGCGTAGAATTATTCTGCTAGGTAAATTTTATCGACTATATCAAAACCCAATTATTTCTATTTTTAATGAGCTAGTGAAGTAAACTTCTCTGTGAACTGGTCTGCATTTGATTCAGATCAGGTACAGTTACTGAAAAGGAGAGCAAGACAAAGGGGAAAAGGTCACTGGTGACTAATTTTCTGAAAACTAGCAGCTTGTGTAAGTAATAGAACGTTTATTGCCTTTCGATGTTGTCCCAGCAATGAGCTAGAAAATCCATAAGAATTCCCAGCCCTAGCCTTTATTAAGGCATAGTCCTGGATTACATTAATGTGCAATTTAAAGTCACTGCCTGCCAATATTTTGCTTATTTTTCCTAAGTAGGGCATTTTTCACCTTTTTTTCCCCAAACCAGGTTGTAAAAAATAATTTTAAAAAAGGGGGTGTGCTTCTCGTAATTGTTTGCGATCAAGTCTTTTCCCAATTTAAGTTACACATTTAGTTCTCATACAATACAGATCCTGAAAAAACTACCAACCCCAAGTGCAGCTCCTCTTTTTCACAGTAAATTTGTTAAAAAGCAAGCCAAGGCCCTTTCAAAACCCACACTTCATCTTTCTAAGGAGAAGGCTGTCACAGGATTTCAGTGCGTGGGAAGTATTCAGGGATGCATGGCCTGCTTTTATGGAATATTCTAAAATACAATCACAATACCAAAGTAAGTTTTAAGACTCAAAGTATTCCTTAACTAAAAAAAAAAAAAGAAAAAAAAATCAAGTATTTAGAAAATAAGGAGTCTTATCAGATAAGCGGATAAGAAAGGAAACTAACAATATTTGAGGCTAAGCATTTTGTATATTTTATCTCTTTGAATCCTCTAAACAACTTCCTGTACTAGGTTGCAGCATCATTTTTTAGGAAACTTGCAGCTCAGTGTATTTAGTAAACTAGCCAAAGTCACAAAACTAAAGAAGTACTGTGGTTTTCTGTGATTTGAATACCCCTCATTCTTTTTATATAATTGTACACTGTCTTTCAGAAGCATCTTATGGATCAGAAAATCTGGGTCTTCTATTATTGTCTCTTGTTTGGTGTAAACTGTATCTTTTCAAATCTCTGAAACCTGTTTCAAAATTACAGCCAGTTTTTCACGTTTTTAAACCAATGCTATTCTCTCCAAATAATTTATCTTGTAAAGAGTCTTAAAGGATACTTTTGTCCAGGTTTGCAGAAAGTAGAAATAGTGTTTAATCAACAGAGGTTTATAAAGGAAACTTATATTTTAGAGCAGGGTATGGAAGTACGTATCAATTAAAAAGATTTTTTTAAAAAGAAAATTAATGCTGGTGCTTTCCTGCTACTTTTCCTGATAGGAGGAAGAACAATATTCAGGGTTAGAATATTATTCTGCTATTTGTTTTGCACTAATCATGCAAATAACAATGAAATAAAAATGTAGTTTTTATCATTTTGTTATTTTTGTTGCCTCCCATAGTGGTTATTGCATAGAGGGGCTTAATTAATGTTTGTGATTAAATATACAGACAAACTAAATAGACACTGCCACAAAAATCCTCATACATTTGAAAGATGAAAAACAAGATACTAAAATAGAACTCTGCCTCCCTTAGTTTTAACTGTGGTGCCACTAAAAGAAACATCAGAAATCAAAGTGTGTATAAGGCAAATTTCCTGTACAAACTTTTCCAGAGAAATATTTTAGAATTGGGGGTTTCTTTTCCCTAACAATTCAAGTCTAATGACGGACCTGAGTCCTTGGGAGACTCAAAGAGCTTGATGTGTGTTCCCTGCTACTGGGAGACCTATAGAGGGGACTGGGGCCAGTCTTTCTCCAGGAAAAGCAAAAGCAGGCAGCATGCGAAGGATAGAGGGAGTTGTGTGGGAAAAAGGCTGTTGTGCTAGGACTGTCCTCTTCTCTAAGAATTTGGAGAAGGATGTGTGAGTATTTTCCCTGAAACTGATGTGGGTACTAGAACCCCAGCAGCAAGAAAATGGATATAAAGATAAGTTTACTAGGAGCTGAGGGAGTAGTCACAAGTGACCATAAAAGAAATGCATCTTCTGGAGTCAAGGGATCTTCAGGATAAATCTATCCAGCGATGGATCTCTAACAAGAGACCAGAAGATTGCACATCAAGACAATAAGCCATTTCCAAATACCTGCCAGGTCCAGTTGAAATACCACCTGGGAACTAAGGCCTTCTCTATTTCCTTAGCAGTCTTACCTTTCAAACTTCTTTGACCTTGAAGAAATTAGATGCAGTGAGCAACCAGGGAAGTGGGGAAGAGGAAAAATAAAAAAGAAGACAAGAAACACCACCCTGTTCCATTACAGATTTCAAGTTTGAAGTAAGTCTGGACTTGTGGAAGGAGGAGATTTAATATTGTACTGGTTTTGGAGTTTGGATAATAAATGAGTTGAAATAGTATCAGTGACCTGAAGTTAGGGTAGTATCATCTGTTATGTTTTCAAGCAGGAACAAGGAAAGATTAAACACTCACAACTTGTAATGTGGGTGGATTGGTTGATGTTATAATATCGTCCCTGTAAGCTTGTTTGGTACTCTATCTGAGACCACTTTTAACAGAAATGACTCAAACAAGATAAATGTGTGTTCCTCTCTCCTGTGCATGTCAGTCTAGAGGCAAGCAGTCCAACCCTACTCTTCAAGGCTGTCTGAGAAATACTCACCTACTAGCACTGCCATCTTCATGGTGGACCCCTCATCAAGGTGGCTGAAGATGGTTCACTTCCAAGGGCCACTGGGAGGGAGACCCGGGGTGCACAGGACCCTTACTCGCATGTCACATCAGCTACAATCTTACCACAAGGCCCCAACCAGCCACAGGAATAGCTGAGTAAATACAGATTTCTTCTGGACATCCATTTGTCCAGCTAAATTTTCATTACTTTGGACAAAAGGTAGAACAAATCTGGGTCTTTGTTACAAATACATTCTGAAAGAGAAAAAAAATAGACCTCAAAATTAGACCAAAATGGAAATTTAATTCAATACATAAGCTATAGGATCCATAAATAAAGAATATTACTTTTTAAAAATAGGAAAAACAGCTTTTCAAAGCAAATATATTAAGGTATTTGTTTAGCAAATATTGTTTGGACAACTGGTTTACAAAACCAAACTATGTATATGTATAGTTTAGACATAAAAATTTGTTAGTTTACCTCAACATTTTTCCCTGTAGTACTCTTACAGGCAGTCGAATATACAACCCTCAAAGTCATCTTTGACTGCTTCATCTTTTTTATTTTCGATGTCAAGTCCTCAACCAAATAGGGTTGATTTTTACCATTGGAACCCTTGAATTTATTGCCTTATTTTGGTGCACTCAGTCTGAACTCTGTTCCAGTTTACCAGTTCCATACACCTGTTCTCCATAATGAGGTAGTAGTGGTCTTTCTAAAACGTAAATAAGATTGCTGCATCTCCCTTTAAATGGCTTCCTTTCAACCTTAGGACAAAGACCTAGAGTTTTAACATAGTCCACAAGGCCCTACGGGACTGGCTCTTTCTACAATAGCATCTTTCACTGAATCACCTGTTGGCCCTGGCATTTGTGGCACACAGGTCTTCATTCAGCTTTTTGAACATGCCAAGCTCTTTAGGTTCTGGGTCTTTTGCTTGCTTTTGCACCCCCAGAAAGCCTCTCCCTTTTCTTCTTGTTCCTTATACGCCCCTCCATTTAGTCCTTGTTATCCATCATGTCTTGATTGGAACATTACTTTCCAAGTAAGGCATTCCTAATACCCTCCCCCAAACTAGAGCAATTTCCTCTTTTACACTCTTTCGATGCATTGTGATCCTTTTCTTCATATCACTTATTTCAATCTGTAATAATTTGTACATTTATTTGTATGATAATTTGATTTGCAGCTGCCTGCCCAATAAGCCTGATGACAAGTTGCTATTTTTCCTCATCAGTATATCTCAATCACCTAGTACAATGCCTCATATGCAGTGGGGACTCAATCATTATTTGTGAAATGAAGAAAGAAATTCAAATTTCTTTGTCTTTCCTAGATCCAGCCTGAGATAATGTGATCTTCTAAACGTAAAATATCATGTAAGAATTTATGTAGATTCTGTGTTAGGAATTACTTTTGTGTTTGAATGAGGAGATAGAATACAAGTTGATAGCAGAATAAAATGGGATAAAAATTGATATCAGAAGTGCCACACACATGAACGAGAATTCTTTGTTTGCAATTTACTAATTTTCTCAGGTTTGTTCCAGATGATAGTTAAAGGTAATTTATGCAGAGTTTTGCTAACATTTCACTAGACATTTTGACCCTGATATTGGATATTACATCATATGGAAAGATTGGGACATGATATAGATCCAAAAGCAGCAGACAGAGAAAATTTTCTAAATGCTTTTAGGGAACGTACATTTCAGACAAAGGGAGAAGGTTGGTGTGCTGGTTTGAAAGGAAGAATGCCCCCTAAGAAAAGCCATGTTTTAATCTAAATCCCATTTCATAAAGGTAGAATAATCTCTATTCAATACCATATGGTTGAAACTGTGATGAGATCATCTCCCTGATGATGTGATTTAGTCAAGAGTGGTTGTTAAACTGAATTAGGGGATGACATGTCTCCACCCATTTGAGTGGGTCTTGATTAGTTTCTGAAGTCCTATAAAAGAGGAAACATTTTGGAGAATGGGAGATTCAGAGAGAGCAACACTACAAAGCAGAGAGTTCACCAGCCAGCGACCTTTGGAGATGAAGAAGGAAAATGCCTCCTGGGGAGTTTCATGAAATCGGAAGCCAGGAGAGAAAGCCAGCAGCTGACGCCGTGTTCACCACGTGCCCTTCCAGCTGAGAGCGAAGCCCTGACTGTGTTTGCCATGTGCCTTCTCACTTGAGAGAGAAACCCTGAACTTCATCGGCCTTCTTGAACCAAGGTATCTTTCCCTGGATGCCTTTGATTGGACATTTCTTTAGACTTGTTTTAATTGGGACATTTTCTCAGCCTTAGAACTGTAAACTAGCAACTCATTAAATTCCCCTTGTTAAAAAGCCACTCTGTTTCTGGTATATTGCATTCCAGCAGCTAGCAAACTAGAACAGTTGGTTTGTTGGAGGAAATGAATTGGCTGAAGTGTACTGAGCAAGGGAGATGTGGCACCATATGGAGGCATGCAAGACCCATGCAGAGCCTTCTAGCCCAGTGCAGGAATTTTGAATTTTACACAAAGGTCCTGGAAAGCCACTGATGATTTTAAAGTAGGATATGCCATCTTAAGACTTAAAATTTTTGAAGATTTTTGGTTGCTGTATGAGACTAAGTAAAAATAAATTAAAGGAAGGGCATTAGGAGGATTTTTTCAAATAATCATAGTGAAATATGATGGTAGTTTAGTTTGATAAGGGCAGCAGTGAAAATGGAGATATAACTGGATTTGAGAGGAAGATATCAAAGGTGAATCTTGGGTTTTTATCCTGAGCAAATAAGTAGAGTAAGAAACTGATTCCAATTGCTTCAATGACACAGACTGTGGGAGAAACAAGATTGGAGGCAAATAAAGAATAAATTTTTGGACAGGGAGCCTGTTGGATATCCAGGCGGATATGTGGGTGTGAGGTTGAGAAAAGCGATCTAGGGTGGAGATACAAAAGTGAATGGCATTTATGTCTGAACATCATTCAGAATGATAGAGTTGCAAAGGACATTGGGAAGGAGTTTCCAACGTATTGGGAGGGAAGGTAAGAAAGTTGGCATTCTAAGAAAGGAATGGCTGTGTTTTCCAAATGTTGCTGAATTAAAGGTAAGATGAAGACAGAAGACATTTTCTTTTCTCTTTGGAATCTGGTAACCTAGAAGTCAGGGTTTCTTTGACAAGATAATTTTCAGTTGAATGACAGTATCTGGAAGGAAATTGAATTATCTTTATTGAAATGAGCTGGATGTTCCAGGCATACATTTTAGAGTCATGTTTTTCAAATTTTCAGCCTATGTGTCATATTCGGCCTGCAGTCATGTTTTCTTTGGCATTTAATCTATTTTAAAATTTGTTGCCCATGGTTACAGGCCACATTTCATGTAAAAATGTTCTTTTAAAAATTCACTGGGAGGGCAGGCCACAGTGGCTCAGCAGGCAGAGTTCTCTCGCCTGTCATGCAGGAGATGCGGGTTCGATTCCTGGTGCCTGCCCTTGCAAACACAAACACAAAAACAAAAACAAAAAAACACAACTCAGTCAGGGGTGTGAGGGTAGTTCAGTGGTAGAATTCTCATCCTCCATGTGAGAGACCTGGGTTTGATGCCCGGTCCATGCACTTCCCAAACAAAGAAACCAACAAAAACAAACAAACAAAAAATTCAACAAATGGTGCTGCAATAAGGGGATGCTCACATGGAAAAAAGAATGAAATGTGACCCCACCATACAGGGTATCAAAAAAAACTTCACTCGATCTAGCAGCATGGAGTCTGTCTTTGCCCATGGCAATAATGAGCTAGAGTTAAGTGGCCAGCTGCTTAGCCATCACAAATGGTTACCTCTGCTCTGCAGTTTCCAATAGTGCTAAACTACTCCCTACTGTTTTATGCCTCACCTGCCTTGTTTCTCCTGCCTTGTCTAAGGGAATTTAAATTTAAATTTGCTGCTTCTGCTTTAGAGATTCACACTACTATAATATCCTGAAGGGAAGAACCATGCCCACCCTTTTCTATGTTCTACAAAATACTTAACACTGAATGGTGTACAGAGTAAATGTATGATGAAGGTTTATTAAAGTGAGTTGACTAAGGTTTTTTATAAAGTTGGTTAACTTCAAAAGAGTATTGTAAGCCTAACAAAAATTATTTTTAATAAAGCCTGAAGGACAAACTTTACAATTTAGCCAAGAGTTGGGCCTCTGTTTACCGTTATGAATAGTTCTTTCTCTGGCATTTGAATTTTTAAAAATTTATTTGTTGTTTCTATCTGTGGTCACATTTGATATAGTTTGTTATTCAAATGTAATTTTTGCTTTTAAATTTCTAATTTGTTGAATTCATCATTGGTGTATAATACGGGCCAATAAAATTTCCAAATACTTTATCAAATTTTTACTCCTTGTTATCCTAATTTTCGATGGGGCAGATTTAATTACTAGAAAGGGTAAGATGGATTCTATCCTTGAAGCCCAAAAAAACAGGTGACACTAAGATTCGCTGGGTAAGAGAGAGACCTTTTGAGTAGCCCATCTTAGACAGGTAATTGAGGAACAGAAGAAGTATTCCCCTGCCAAACTCCTCTCTCATAGGTACCAAGTTTGCTCCTACAATGTAGAAGGAATTCGGGTATTTATATCTTTTTCTCAAGTGCTCTGAACATTAAAAATTAAGACAAATGGCACTATTTAGTTTAGCACTTTGTAGATATTTACTACAAGTCCATTCCTCCTCTTTAAAATTTTACCAATTCATTACTGGCAGCAACTTCTAGAATACATCTATCTTGGATGTAATAAATAATTCCCATACTAGTGTGAATCATTTTGCTTCCTTCTTGGCATCTAACAGAGATATATCTCAGTGCTCACTGGAATAGGGAGCTAAGGCCAAGACCAGAGAACTGAGTCTCTAAGGAACATATAAGATGAGATGCCAGAAGACTTCAATTTCCAGAAGGGAGAAGAGAGAGAAATGGAAGGGCAACTAAGTGATTTGAAATAATCACTTTTTCAAATTCTTGCCTGGATTATATATTTCAGAATAAAGAACAATCATGGTTAAGTTCATATGTCAACTTGGCCAGGTTTGGGTATCCAGTTGCTTGGTCAAGGAAGCACTGGCCTGATTGTTCCTGTAAGGATATTTCATGGACTTAAATCATAAGTAAGTTGGTTGCATTTATGGCTGGTTATATCTATACTCAACCAAGGGGATTGCCTTCAATCATGAGAAAAGTTTCATCATATCATTCGAAGGTTTTAGAAGAAAAAGTGATGAGTTGAGCAGCTCTAAGAGAGAATTTCCAACTCTATTTCAGCCAAACAGCTTCTACTGGGAATTCACCAAAACCTTCATCAGAGTTCCCAGGTTGTTTGTGGTCCACCCTATGGAATTTGGAGTTGCCTGTCTTCACAGTCATGTGAGACAATTCTTATAAAAATCTCAGTATATTTACAGATATCTCCTGTTGGTTCATTTTCTCCAGAGAACCCTAACTAATACAAGAACCACCACCTAAAAGTTCTTCCTCTGTAGCATTACTCATGATTAATGTATTTCTTTCACATGAAAAGTCCATGTGCATTTGTTTCCTATCTAAATCTGTTGTGTATTAAAATTTGCATAAATAATCTAAGTTTCTACTTTCTAAGGTGTGATCTAAGATATCAGTGTATGTGCAGGTATGCAATTTCATCTGAAATTGGTGAAGTATAGGAGGTAGAATTTTGACAACCTCCCCATGTTCCACAGACAATTGTTTTTAGTGAAATTTTCTGCACATGTGCTATCAATTGTTCAGCCCTGATGTTGACAGAGACTTAAGAAACATACAAAATATAGAACTAAAATATTGCTACCAAACCACCATTCAACACAGGTGTTATGACTCTATGCCATTTATGACTCCTAGAATTCTGTACTGAATTCTAGCCTGAAAAGAGCCCAATGGCCTAGTTAGAATATACTATTAAACACATTTACTTTTTTTTTTTTTTTGCATGGGCAGACACTGGGAATCAAACTCGGGTTTCTGGAATGGCAGGCGAGAACTCTGCCTGCTGAGCCACCATGGCCCGCCAAGTCATATTTACTCTAATACTGAAAAGAGTTAGTTGTGCTGATTTAAAGATTCAGACTGGAGACATTTCAAGTACTTTTTCTTAATGCAATTATGTTTTTGACTGTTTTCTCTTATTTTTTCACAGGTAAGCCCTAAAACATGCAAAATGACCAATGAGAAGTATTTAATAACAAGGACATATGAAAAAGAGCTCAGTAATTTTAATGAACAGAACCACTAGTTGTCATCCAACTAGAACCACTTATTTTCTGAATATCCCTTTGAGGAGAGAGAAGCAATTGAAAGAAAGGATCCAGCCAGAGGAGACATTCCACATCAGCAGGAAGAGCAATGAAGAATAAATTGTAACAAGCAGTTATCAGTAGGAGAAAATATTTTCTATCATTGTTTCAGTTTCCTTGACTTCTCAAGCAAATACCATGAGACAGTTGGGTTAAACAATGGAAATGTATTAGCTCATGGTTTTGAGGCAAAGAGAAAGCCCATACAGCTTCAGACCACCACAATTATACATATAAAATCCTGATTGAATGACATAAAAGATGAAAATCCAAAACGTTAAAATTTCCAAAAGAAAATATAGAGGCTATCTTTAAGATATTAAGTAAAGAAAGACTTAAGGAGCAAGAACAAAGCACCATCATAAAGGAAAAGATTGATAAATTTGACTACAATAAAATCAAAATATACCCTTTGGTAAAAAAATGACAACATAAACAAAGTTAAAAAGCAAACTATTGAGGATGCAAAGATAGTTCAGTTGTAGAATTCTCGCCTGCCATGTGGGAGACTGGCGTTCGATTCCCAGTCTGTATACTTCCCAAAACAAACAAACAAAAATTCAACAAATGGTGCCACAATAATGGGATACTCACATAGAAAAATAATATGTGACGCCATCATATACCATACAAAAAAAAAAAGCAAACTATTGACTGGAGAAGAGATTTTCAACCTATGCAATTGACAAAGTGTTTATTTCCAAAATATATAAAGAATCTCCATAAATCCAAAAGACATACTCAAGTTCCACTCACAGAGATGCTTACCAACAATTAAGAAGCAATGCAGCAAAGAAAGGCATCCCTCACATCTCAAGCCAATTGACAAATAAAAATTCCCAACCCAATATCCTGTAATATTTCAGAGCCAATTGGACACACTTTAAATCCTGGTGCTGTCAGTTACCCCTCATTCTGGAGTGAAGGGCTGGAGTGGATTCCATCAAAAGTCATGCCTTGAGTGATATCATCAACATGATTGCATAGGACACCCCTGGGAAAGTTTCTCCATAGAGATAATTAAACAAAAGGCCACATTCTATTTGCATGGAGCTTGGGTGGATGATAGGGACTGGAAAAAGACTCCACAAATACTGAATTTAAGGGGACAAAAACAACAAAAAAGAAGGTAGGAGGTCTGATACAGAGACCTGCCAGTCTGGACCCCTCCCTCACACTTGGTCCAGGCAGTTTAGAAGTCACATAGTGGCTGCATACCAGCTGGGCACCTCCTACTATGGTTGCTGACCCGAGAACCACTCACAGCAGCATCCTAGAGCCCCAAGCACATTCAGGCATGGGAACCCAAAGCCAAGTAGTCCCAGAGTGGGGACCTTATAGTCAGCAAGTGCATACATACAAAGTCGCCTCAAGGAAACAAGAAAGAAGAGCAACCTGTGGCAGAACTATTAGCAATTAGCACACACCCCAACCCCAATTCTAAATGCTGGTGCACCAAAATGAATAAATGGGTGGTTCGGGATGCTGACCCTGTCTAGTCCCCTGGGTCATGACGCTCTATAGCAGAAATTAGTGGAGGCAAAAGAGTTACACAGGAAAAAGGGTAAAAACGTAACCACTGTAAAGCAGAGTAAACAAAGGATTGAAAGCTGTAGTGAATAAACATGGGAGAGTAATTGAGCAAACTGTAGCAACTGGGAAGAAAAAATTGCAAGGAAACAAACCAAAACAGCTCCGGGCTCCCAGAGAAGGAACAGAGGAAAGGAAATATTCCTGGAGGTGAAACAGTTGCACATAAAAGGGTGACGTTAAAAGTTGCAGCACATAGCCACGGTAGGAGACAGGTGCAGAAAATCTGAGCTGTTAAACAAAAGCTGACCTAAAGTTTCAGTATAGACTGGAACAAGGGCCTTCACATACACATAAGAATAAAGAAAGCCTTGGTCAAGAGAAAGAAACTGACTTCCAGAGTTAGTACACTGAAATAATCAAAATGTCCAGATATGAGCCCAAAATCACCAGCCATACAAAGAAACAAGAAGTCAAAGCTCATTCAAGGGAACAAATTAAACCTTCAGAGGAAACACAGACATTGGAACAACTAATCAAAGAAATTCAAGCTAATTTCCAAAATCAATTCAAGGAACTAAAGGAAAATATGGATAGAAATTATCTAAATATAGATATAGAGCTAAAGATTATTAAGAAGGCAGTGTGTGAACAAAAAAAGAATTAGAAAGTCTAAAAAGGAAGATAGTAGAATTTATGAGGATGAAAAACAAAATAACAGAGCCTAAAATACACCGGAGGCATACAACCGCAGATTTGAACATGCAGGAGAAAGAATCAGTGAGCAGAATGAAAATCATATAGGCAGAGGGAACAGATAGAGAAAATGATTTCAAGAGTGAACAGACACTAAGGGACATTTGGAAGAACAGGAAGCTTACCAGCATATGCATTATGGGAAGTCCTAGAAGGAGAAGAAAGAATATTTTAGGAAATAATGGCCAAAATTGCCCAACTCTTACAGAATACATAAATGTATGTGTCCAAGAAGCACAACAAACTCCAAATAGGATAAACCCTAATAGATCTATTCTAAGACAAGTAGTAATGAAAATGTCAAACACCAAAGAAAAAGAGAATGCTGGAAGGAACAAGAGAAAAATGATTTATCATGTATAAATCATCTGCAATGAAACAGTATTTACAATTTCTAATCAGACATCATGGAAGTGAGAAGGCAGCAAGATGACATATTTAAGGTACTGAAAAAGAAATACTGCCATCTCAAAATTCTTTGTCCATCAAAACTGTACTTCAAAAATGAGGGAGGAGAGCTTAAGATATTCTCAGATAAACCAGAAGTCAGAGAGTTCATCACCAAAAGACCTGCTCCATAAAAATACTTAAGAGAGTCTTTCAGGTTGAAAAGAAATGACAGGACATAATGCCTGGGAGTAGCATGAAGTGAAAATCTCCAGCAAAGTTAATTACATCAGTAAATGCATCACCCACTAGTACTGTATCTTCAGTCTATAACTCCATTCTCTACTTCCTGTAAGATGTAGACTACAATTTAAAAAGAAATAATCATATTTCCTTGTAATGAATGTGCAAAATATAAACAGGTAATATGTGATGGAAACAACATAGAGATGGGAATTGGAGGGATATAGGAGCAGAAATTGTGTATGCTGTTGAAGTTAAATTAGTGTCTTTTCAAATGAGTAGGTTGTAGATTTAAGTTCTTTAAACAAACTCCAAAGGTAAACCACAAAGAAATCATATAAAATACATAGAGAAACAGAAATGAGAAATAATTCATCAGTTATATCACAAAGCATCAACAATACAGAAAAGGAGGTAGCAACAAAGGAAAAGAGGCAAAAAAAAAAGATATAACACAGTTAAAAAAGAAAAGAGAAAAGGGCTGAAATCCTGCCTTATCAGTAATAATAGTAGATGTAAATGGATTAAACTCCCCAATCAAAAGACACAGATTGGCAGAATGAATAAAAATAGCCTGATTCAACTATATGTTGTTTACAAGAGACTCACCTTAGACTGAAAGACACAAATAGGGTGAATGTGAAGGGACAGAAAAAATATTCCATGCAAGTATTTACTAAAAGAGAGCTGGGTGGCTATATCAATATTGGACAGAATAGGCTATAAGTGAAAAATTGTTACAGGTGACAAAGAAGGGCCTTAATCTTAATAAAAGGATCAAATACCAAGAAGAAAGAAATAAGAATCCAAAACATTTATGCACCTAACCACAGTGCCCCAAAATACATGAGTCAAATATTTACAAAACTGAGAGGAACAAAATAATATTTGGAGACTTCAATACAAAACTTTCATCAATGAATAGAACATCTAGACAGAAGAGCATTAAAAAAAAATCAGAGAACTTGAAAAACATGATAAATGAACCAGACCCAAGAAACAAATCGAGAACACTGGAGCTCGAAACAGAAGAATACACATTCTGCTCAAGTCCACATGTATTATTCTCTAGAAAAAAACACATTTTAGGTCACAAAACCAGACTTAATAAATTTTAAAAATATTGAAATTACACAAAGCAACCTGTCTGACCACAATGGAGTGAGGCTAGAAAGCAATAATAAGTGGAGAATGGGAAAATACACAAATACGTGGAAATTAAACAACGCACTACAACAATCAATGGGTTAAAGAAGAAATAAAAAGGGTAATCAGGAAATATTTGGAAACAAATGAAAATGAGAACAGATCATATCACAACTTATGGGACACATAGAAGGCATTGCTAAGATAGAAATTTATAGACGTAAAAGCTTACATTAAAAAAAAAAGAGGATCTCAAATCAGAGACCTAAGTATACACCTGGAGGCACTAGAAAAAGAGCAGCAAACTAGACCAAACATGAGCAGAAGGAAGGAAATAACAAAGAACAGGACAGAAATAAATGAAATAGAAAATAAAAACACCAATAGAGAGAATTAACAAAAGAAGAAGTTCATATTTTGAAAAGATCGATAAAATCAACAAAGCGTTAACTAGACTGACAAAGAAAAACTGAGAGGACATGAATAAATAAAATCACAAGTGAAAGGTGCATGTTATTATGGAGCCCATCAAAAAGGATAATCAGGGAATACTATGAACAGCTGTATATAAACAAGATACACGACTTAGATGAAATGGACAATTTCCTAAATGCATATGAAAAACCTATTTGGGCTCTAGAAGAAATAGAACTAAACAAAGTAATCAGAAGTAAAGAGATTAATATGGTCATCAAAAAACCTCCCCAAAATAAAAAGCAAAGGCCCAGGACCTGACAACTGAATGGTGAATTTTACTAAACACTAAAAGAAGAGTTAACACCAGCACTGTTCATCTTGCAAAAAATTGAAGAAAAAAAGAACAGTTTCCAACTCAATCTATGAAGCCAGCATCACCCTAATACCCAGGCCAAGTAAAGGTATCATAAGAACAGAAAATTGTGGATCAATACCTCATGAATATAGATGAAAAATTCTCAACATAGTAAAAGGAAACCAGATACAACAGCACGATACAAAAATTATATGCCACCATAAAACAGGGTTTATTCTAGGTATGAAAAGGTGGCTCAACATAAGAAAATCAATTAATGTGATAGTCCACATTAATAGAATGAAGAAAACTAAAATATGATCATTTCAATTGACAGAGAAAAGACATTTAATAAAATCCATTACCTCTTCCTGTAAAAAAAAAAAAAAACACTCAAGAAACTAGGAATAGGAAGAAATATCCTTATCATGAGAAAGGGCTTATGTGAAAAACCCACAGCTAATATCATACTCAATGGTGAAAGACTGAGTGTTGTCCCCATAAAATCAGAAACAAGACAAGGATACCCATTGTCATCCCTGTTATTTAACATTGTACTGGAAGCTTGAGCAATTAGGCAAGAAATAAAAAGCATTCAAATAGGAGAAGAATAAAACTCTCCCTACTTGCAGATGATATGATCCTATAAATACAGAATACTGATAAATACACAACAAAACTATTAGACTTAATAAGCGAATTGATCTTAGGGTATAAGATCAACATGCAAAAATCAGTGGGTCATTTTATATAATAATAATGAGCAATCTGCATGGGAAATCAAGAAAAATGCTCCATTATAATAGCACTGAATGAATCAAATATCTAGGAATAAATTTAATCAAGGCTGCAAAGAACTTATCCATGGGAAACTACAAAACATTGTTAAGAGAAATGAAAGAAAACTAAATAAATGGAAGGACATTCTGTGTTTGTGAATTGGAAGACTAAATATTGTAAAGGTGTCAATTCTACCCAAAGCAATTAACAGATTCAATGCAATTCCAATAAAAACTCCAACAGACTTCTTGGCAGAAATGAAAAAAAGTCATCAAATTCACATGGAAAGGCAAGCAGCCTCAAATTGCCAAAACCATCTTGAGAAAGAATAACAAAGTTGTAGGACTCACACTTCCTGATTTTAAAACATATAAAAATAAACTACAGTAATCAAAATGAGTGGTATTGGCATGGAAAGAAATATAGAACTCTTTGTATAGATTTATCTCCCAAAGATAACATTGAATTAGAAAATAAAATGCAAAAGTTCTAAAAAAAAATGCCAAGCAATATTATATGCTATTCATATTCAGACATGTTCGGTAAAAGTTACAACACATGTAGGGAATTGATACAACTTGAATATATTTATTACCTTCAAGGAAAAGGGAAAAACCTGGACACAAGAGGGAATTCAACCTTTTTCTAATACTTTGTTTGTTAATAAAATCTGAATCAAATTGTTTTTAGCATTTAGAAAAACCACAGAAAAATAGCGTTCCTAATATCTAGTCTTTATAATTTTCTATATATTTAAAATATTTCACAATCAAAAAAATTTTGAATGCATTATCTGTGTAAAGTTAACATGTCTGTAACATGATGTACAAGTATAACATTCATCAAATTCCAATTTATGATATCTCCTTAGGAAAATATAAACTCCACAAGCTAAGAACTGCTTCTCATTCAGTTTCATTCATAGTATCTGTGAATTTGTTGTACCAATAATTATTGTTGAATGACTATAACACCTTTATTATAATATTATAAATAGAAGTTACAGAATTGAATGTAAAATTAATAGCTTATTGGCCAATATTCTTATAAATTAGTTTTTAAAAGATAACTATCTCTCTGCATGAAGATTTTCCTTCTCCTTAGCCACTTATCCAAGAACAAGACTCTGTTTCACTATATTAACTTTTGCTAATATATGAGATGACTTAAAAATATCATGTATTCAATATGTACATATACAAAAGAGTTCTGTGATGCATTTCCTAACCATGGCTGTAAATGAATAAGCCAACATTTTACTTGCATTTTTTAGTTATATTTATATAGTCTCTTACCAAACACCAATATCATTTTGAGATTAATGGGAAATAAAGGTGCCACGCAAGCATTTTATTTATCTTTTACATATAAATACTGAGGTAAGACCATGATAAGTAACTTTCATCAAACAATTGTTTTATATTCTACCTTTCACATACATTTTTGCAAATGTTTGTGGAACACCTTGTGACAAAAGCTCTAGTCAGATTTCAATTTTTACTATGACCAGATAAGCATTTGTTACAGTTGATCAGCAGCTAGTTTGATTATTTAATCAAAAGGAAACAATTGGGAATAAAGGTATGGGATGTTTGGGGATTTTTTTTCTTTTTGAACAATGAAAATATTATAAAATCGATTGTGAGGAATGCACAACTATGTGATGATACTGTGGGCCATTGATTGTGTACTTTGAATGGCTTGCATGGTATGTGAATGTATCTCAATAAAACTTCATTTTTTGAAAAAAGAAACATTATCCTCTTTGAATTCCTGTGATTCAAAGGAGCAGGTTTATAAATCAGTGGTGTAGATGTTCTTTCCCTGGTAATTGTGGGAATGGTGTTACTGGACTAACCCTGCCTCAAATAAACTCTGGACAAAGTACAAAAAGTCAACTCTTTCAAGATATCAAAATCAGGCAGTAATTGTGTTCTATTTAACCTTTAAAAGATGAAAACCACAGTAGATGAGACAGGATTTAAATGGCTTTTCCCCTGAGAGCACTTCACAGTGCACACACCTGAAGAAGTTAGAGCTCATACAGAAAGCTAGTCTTACTGGCTACAGTAGTGATAGGATTTATCTGTGACTATAAAAGAAGTCAGAAATTGAGGAAGGGAATTCTGAATAGGAGTGAGTTTGAGAGGGAGATCCCCATATCTGTGTATAAGCCCCCCTCCTGATCCTTGGCTGACATGAAAAACAAAACAAAACAAAACACTATGCATGCTTAGATAAGTATCTAGGAAGTCTGTAAGACCTACTAGGTTTTTCAGCAACAGCCCATCAGGGAGGGGACAGAGTTTGAAGTTTGAGTCTAGCCACATTAAAGAAATTTCATAATCACATAAAGCTCATAAATGTCACACCTTAAAAGTAAAGATTACATCCCAGGAATAAGTGATTTGCCCTAACATTATGGTCATAATCAAAAGAAAAGCATAAATCAATTATCCATAGATCAAGGCAATTGCCATCAATTTACTTGCTTGCTAGAACAAAACTCTTTGGAGAAAGAGAACAGAATGTAGAATCTTTAAAGTGCACATTGGCTTGTCCATTAAACATAATTGCTAAATATGGGGAGAAAGAGAAAATACTGAACAATTGTCACAAAATAAATTAGTTAGCAAAAAGAGGCCCAAAGTCATTGTAAATGTTGGAATTGGAAGGTGAAGATTTTTAAATATTTTTGATAAATAGTTTATAGGACCTATAGGAAAGCATAGGTAAAATTGGTAAAAAGATAGAGATTTTTCAGGATGTTTTTGGAAAGTATTCTGATACTTTCAGTAGATAGGCTAACAAAAACCATACAAACTAATGCCAGAAAGACAAAAGACTTAAAAGATATGAACAGAGTCTCACTGAACTGTGGAAAATACTTAAAGAAACCTAACATTTGTGAAATTGAAGTTGCAGAAGGAAAGAAGAAAAAAAAAAGAGGTAGAAAATATATTTTAGTGACTATTGGCTGAAATTTTCCACATTTGCTTAAAACACCAATCAAAAAAAAAAAAAAATCCCAGAATATAGGTATAAACCATAGCAGGGTAAAAACAATAGAAACTTCATATAGACAAATTATGTCAAATTGTGAAAAATAAAAGATAATGGGGTGGGCCTCGGTGGCTTAACAGGCAGAGTTCTCACCTGTCATGCCGGAGACCCAGGTTTGATTTCCAGTGCCTGCCTATGCAAAAAAGAAAATAAATAAATAAATAATTGAAAAAAGTCTTAAGAGCAACCAGAAGAAAAGGATAAGTACTTGAAGGGGAACAAGGAATATAATTGTTGTTGACCTCTCATCAGAAACTATG
>PVIY010002662.1:107978-124450 GCA_004026745.1 Myrmecophaga tridactyla
AAAAAAAAAAAAAAAAAAAAAAAAAAAAAAAAAAAAAAAAAAAAAAAAAAAAAAAAAAAAAAAAAAAAAAAGCCAAAGTATGTCCTTCTGAGATAAAGGAAAATGACACCAACATGGAATATTTAATTTATTAGAATAAAGAAAAACAAATAGAAATAACAATAACTATTTACTCTTAATTAAAAATCTCAATGGACAAAGTAAAAGCAATAGCAATTTGCACAGATTATGTAACAAGGAGAGAACTCAATGATAAAAGTAACACAAATAATAGAAGGCTGTGAAAATGTGATCATGCTGCTGCAAGTTTCTGAAACCACATTATTTGAGATACACTGGGATAAATTATGGATTGAGAATAATTCATACAAAAAACACTATATGTGATAAAAACAAAAGGGGTATAGTCAGAACATTAACAGAGCAATTTAAATGGAGTAGTAAAAAACACACTTCTTTAATTAAAGAAAAAGGGAAATAAAGAACAAAGGGAAAAAATGAGAATGAAAAGGACAAATAGAAAACATATACCAAGTTGATAAACTTAAACCCAGCTAAATCCATAATTACATAACTTATGAATACACTGAAAACCTAAAGACAGAGATAAACTAGATTAAAAAAAAAAAAAAGACCCGAGCCATATGTTGTTTAAATGTATGGACAACCAGAAATAGAAATTAAGATGATGTGAGAGCAGGAAACTTGAGAATGATGACTTAGCTAGATTTATATTAGATAAGGTGGTCTTCAAGTTGAAGTGTGTGGTAAGAGAAGAAGAGGATCATTTTAGTATCATTAAATAATTAATTCTTCAGTAAAACGAACACTCTTAAATAAGCATACACCTAGTGTCAAAGTTTCTTGTTTTTGCTTTATGCAATTGTACTGAGATATAGTCACATACCATATAATCATCTGAAGTATGAAATAAATGGCTCACTGTACCATCATGTGGCTGAACATTCATTACCACAGTCAGTTTTAGAATATTTTCACTGCTCAAAAATAAAAAAATAAATCCTCCCCTATTATTAAAATTTTTTATTCTACCTTATTATTAATTTTTTTTGTCTTTTCTTAATCATCTGTCCATTCACTGGATAAAGGGAGTGTTAGTCACAAGATTTTCATAATTACATGGTCACACTACAAAAGCTATATAGTTATAGAATCATCTTCAAGAATCAAGGCTCCTGGATTACAGTTCAACAGTTTCAGTTATTTCCTTCTAGCTATTCTAATACATTGGAATATTAAAATGAACATTTATATAATGCATAACCATAGACTTCAGAATGAAATCTCTTACCTATTGAAACTTCATTTTGTTTCATTTCTTTTCCCTCTTTCGGCCAAGAAGTCTTTTTCAATCCTATGTAGCCAGGGTCAGGCTCACTCCTGGGAGTCATGTCCCATGTGTCAGGGAGATTTTCACTCCTGAGAATCATGTCTCATGTAGTGGGGAGGGTATTGAATTTATTTGCAGATATGGCTTAGAGCGAGAGGCTACATCTGAGCAACAAAAGAGGCTCTCTGAAGGTAACTCTTAAGCATTATTATAAGTAGGCTTAGTTTCTCCTTTGCAGGAATAAGGAAAAGCTCCAAGATTGAGTGTTTGGTTTATTAAATTGGTAGTCCCTAATGCTTGTAAAAATATCAGAAATTCCCCAGGTGGGGAAGTCTAATAGTCCCACATTTTTCCCCAGACCCTCAAGGTGACTTTGCAAATTTAAAAAATTTTCTGCCCAAATTACACTGGGACATAGTAGGGTATTACTTGTACAAAGGTATTAACTCGTACAAAATAACAAGATCTAATTCCCTATTCAAGTTTCATGTAATTATGCAGTTTAAATAAAATGACCATACAAAGTAGATAGTGGGCTACATAAAATCAGTTTTGTATCAAATGATTATCTCTTCCTTTGTTTTCCCCACAGAGGTGGTTGAAGTTTTAAAATACAGACAATATCATCCTTTCCCTTGTATTATGATTTACCTTAGTTCTAATCAGATCCATTTCATTTGTTTCTCTAATTAACGTCTGAGCCCTTTTCAGCTTCTTTAATGGTTGCAGTATGGAATAACCCTGGTTTTCAGATTATTATTCTGCAGAACTCTAACTCTGAGTCTCAGCTGTCACAAAGAAACCCAATGTTCCAGGGAATGACCAGCTTATATGCAAAGAGCTCAGCCTCTCAGAATTTAGAAAAACTGTTAAAACTCAGGATTAAATGTGACTACTATAAGAGTTTACAATCTAGGAACTTTTACAGTAAGCCTCATTGAACATTCTGTACTCATCAATTTGTACTCAATCATCAATTGCCCAATCCTGCCCATGTTCTATGCCCTGTTAACCAATGTGCTCAAATTCAATTCTCAGAGTTTGCACATTATAGTTAGCCCATCTTAGTGAAGCCTTCCAATAGCTGTCTTTTTGTTTCTTTCTTATTTCATGCAGCATAATGTCCTCAAGTTTCATTCATTTAGATGCATGCCTCACAATTCATTCATTCTTGTAGCCACTCAATATCCCATTGTATGTATACCTACAGTTTGCCTTTGCATTTGTCAATTGATGTCCCCTTAGGCCACATCCATCCATTGCAAATAATGAAAACTGCTGCCATACCACCAGTGTGCTGATGTCCATTCATGTCTCTGCTTTCAGTCCTTCCAAGTACATACCTAAAACCAGGGTTGCATGTGGCAACCCTATACTTAGCCTCCTATGGAACCATCATGCTGCTCTCCAGGGGGACTACACCATTCTTTTCCCTACTAAGAGTGAAGAGGTACATCTGTCTCTCCACATTTTCTGCAGTACCTGTATCTTTATATATATATTTAAACAGTTTTATTCACACACCATTTAATTCATCCTAGGTAAATAATCAGTGGCTCCCAGCTAAGTAAATAATCAATGGCTCCCAGTATAATCACATAGTTATGCATTCACCAAACAATGTATATGAGGAAATTTTTATTTTTCTGCAAAGAAAGAAGAAGAAAAAAATAAAGAATAAAATAATAAAAAGGTGAGACAATAACAGCAACACCAAGAATCCCATACCCCTCTTTTATTGTCCCTTCTTATTGACATTTAGCTTTGGTATATTGCCTTTTCTATAATTAATGGAAATATATTACAATATTACTGTTAAGTATCAACCCTAGTTTACATTAATTGTATTTTTCCCTGTACTATTCCATTTTCATCACCTTTCAATGTTGACATTCATTTATTCTCCCTTATGCAAAAACTTTCTTATATTTGTACATTTAGTCACCAACATTGTCAATTCTAGGTTTTACTATGTTATTCAATCCCAGTTTTTATTATTTTTCTTTCTGATGTCATACCTGTCCCTAGACTTCCTCTATCAACCACTGCTGCACTCAGCTTTGTTCATTGTACTCACCATATTGTGCTACCATCAGAAACTACTGTATTATCCATTTCTGGATCTTTACATTCAATCCTGTAGAACATTCTGTACTCTGGCATCAAAAGTCCAATCTCTACCCATTTCTATCTCCTGATAACCTGTGTCCTCAAATTTAACTTACAAAGTTTGCTCATTTTCATTAGATCATATTTGTGAGACCATCCAGTATTTATCCTGTTTTTTTTCTACTTTATTTCACTCAACATAATCTCCTCATGGTTCATCCACATTTCTGCATTGCATCATGATTTTATTCGGTCTTACATCTATGTAATATTCCATCATATGTATAAACCATAGCTTGTTAGTCCACTCATATGTTAATGGACACTTGGGCTTGACAATCATGAATAATGTTGCTATAATATTGTGCACAAATATCCATTCATGCCCCTGCTTTCAGTTCCTCTGAATGTATACTTAGTAATAAAATTGGTGGATCACATGGCAATTCTATACGTAGCTTCCTGAAGAACCTCCAAACTGTCTTCCAAGGTATTGCACCATTCTACATTCCCACTGACAGTGAAAAGTGTACATATTTTTCCACATCCACTCCACCACTTATAGTTTTCTGTTTTTTTTTTTTTTATAATGACCATTCTAGTAGCAAGTGAACTTCAACATCTTTTCATGTTTTTGAGCCATTTGTATTTCCTCTTTGGAAAAGTGTCTGTCCATATCTTTTCCCATTTTTTGATTGGGTTATTTGTCTTTTTGTTGTTGAGTTGTAGGATCTCTTTATATATTCTGGATATTAAGTGCTTAATATGTAGTTTCCAAATATTGTCTCCCATTGCATAGGCTGCTTTTCACTTTCCTGACAAAGTCCTTTGATGGGCAAAAGTGTTCAATTTTGAGGAGATCAAATTTATCTATTTCTTCTTTCATTGTTAACACTTTGGGTGTATGTCTAGGCAACCACTTCCACAAGTTCTTTAAGATATTTTCTTCTAAAAGTTTTATGGTCTTAGATCTAATGTTTAGGTCTTTGATCCATTTTGAATTAAGTTTTTTGTATAAGGTATGAGATAGGCTTCTCTTTCATTCTTTTGGATATAGATATCAGTTATACAAGCACCATTTATTGAAGAAGGTCTTCTGTTCCAGTTAAGTTGATTTGACTGCGTTATCAAAGATCAATTGTCCATAGATGAGAGTATCTATTTCTGAAGACTCAATTCTATTCCATTCTTCAGTATGTCTATCTTTGTGCCAGTACCGTGCTGTTTGGCCACTGTAGTACTGTGATATGTTTAAAGGCAGGTAGTGTGAGACTTCCAATTTATTCCTCTTTCTCATGATATTTTTCACTATTTATGGTATACAGCCCTTAAATGCATTTGGTTATTTGTTTTTCTATTTCTAAAAAGTAAGTTGTTGTGGTTTTAAATGGTATCACATTGAACCTATAAATCAATTTGGGTAGAATTGACATCTTTCATTTAGTCTTCTAATCCATGAACATGGTATGCCCTTCCATTTTTATTCAGGTTTTTCTTGATTTCTTTTAGTGATTTCTATGTAGAGATCTTTTGTGGCCTTGGTTAAATTTATTCCCAAATATTTGATTCTTGTAGTTGCTATTGTAAATGGATTTTTTTTCTTGGTTTCCTCTTGAGACTGCTTATTAATAGTGTATAGAAATGTTATTGTTTTTTGCATATTGATCTTGTACCCTGACACATTGCTATATTCATTTATTAGTTCTAGTAGCTTTGCTGTGGCTTTTTCAGGATTTTCTACATATGATATCATGTCATCCACAAACGGTTAAAGTTTTACTTCTTCCTTCCAATTTGGATGCCTGTTATTTCTTTTTCTTACCCAATTGTTCTAGCTGAATAATAATGCTGAATAACAATGATGAGAGTCAGCATCTTTATCATGTTCCTGATTTTAGTGGGAAGGCTTTCAGTCCTTTCCCTTTGAGTATGGTGTTAGCCATGGGTTGTTCCTATATTCCTTCTATCATGTTGTGGAAATTCCCTTCTATTCCTATCTTTTGAAATGTTTTCATCAACAAAGGATGCTGAATTTTGTCAAATGCCTTTTCTGCAGCAATTAAGATGATCATGTGTCCCCCCCCCACTGATTTATTGATGTGGTGTATCACATTAATTGATTTTCTTGTGTTGAACCACCCTGGCATACCTGGAATAAATCCCCACTTGCTCCTGTGTACGATTTTTTTAAAGTGCTGCTGGATTTGATTTGCAGATATTTTGTTGAGGATTTTTTCATAATATTCATTAAAGAGAGAGGTCTGTAATTTTCTCTTCTTGCAGTATCTTTGTTTGACTTTGGTATGAGGGTGATGTTGGCTTCATAGAATGAATTTGGTAGCTTTCTTTCCTCTTCAATTTTCTGAAAGGGTTTGCCCAGGATTAGTACTAATTCTTTTTGAATGCTTGGTACAATTTACATATGAGTCCATCTGGTCCAGGACTTTTCTTATTTGATGACTGATTTAATCTCTTTACTTGTGTTTTTGTTGAGGTTTCTGTGTCTTCTCATGTCAATGTTGTTCATGCTTTTCAAGGAAGAAATCCATTTCATCTAAGTCATCTAGTTCTATTTATGTATAGTTGCTCATAGTATCCCCTCATTAACTCCTTTATTTCTGCAGGGCCAGTTGTTATGGCCCCCCTCCCATTTATGATTTTTTTTTTCTCTCTTTTGTCAGCCTAGCTAAAGGTCTATTGATTTTACTGCTTTTCTCAAAGAATCAACTTCTGGTTTTGTTGATTCTCTCTGTTGTTTTCATGTTCTCAAGTTCATTTATTTTTGCCGTAATCTTTGTTATTCTTTCCTTCTGTTTGCTTTGGGGTTAGTTTACTGTTCTTTCTCTATTCCTGCAGGTGAACAATTAATTCCCGAATTTTTGCATTTTATTATGGATATTAAGGCAATAAATTTCCCCTCTCGGCACTGCCTTTGCTAAGTTCCATTAAGTTTTGATACGTTGTACTCATTTTCAATTGCCTTGAGATATTTACTGATTTCTCTTGTTATTTATTCCTTGACTCACTGGTTATTTACAAATGTGCTGTTGGAGTCTCTCACCTATGGACAATTTATCTTTGATAAGGCAGTCAAGTCAACAAATGGTGCTTGGATAACTGGATATCCATATCCAAAGAATGAAAAAGGATCCCTATCTCACACCTTATATATAAATTAACTCAAAATGGGTCAAAAACCTAAACATTAGATCTAAAGTCATACAACTTTTAGAAGGAAATGTAGGGAAATCTCTTAAACAACTTGTGGTAAGAGATGATTTCCTAGACTTTACACCCAGAGCATGAGCAATGAAAGAAGAAATATATAAATTGTTTTTCCTCAAAATTGAACACTTTTGCCTAACAAAGGACTTTATTAGGAAAGTGAAAAAGCAGCCTATGCAATGGTTGACAACATTTGGAAACCACATATCAGGTAAGGATTTAATAGCCAAAATCTATAAAGAAGCAACAACAACAACAAAAACAACCTAATTAAAATATGGGCAAAAGTCATGGGCACTTTTCCAAAGAGGTAATACAGATGACTCAAAAACATATGAAAGGATGCTCAATTCCGCTAGGGATAATGGAATTTAAATAAAACTTCAGTGAGATATCTCATGCTTATTAGAATTGCCATTATCAAAAAGAAAAAAAACCAAAAACCAGGAAACTTCAAGTGCTAGAGAGGATGTGGAGAAATTGGTACACTCATTCACTGTTGGTGGGAATGCAAAATGGTGCAACCTCACTTATAGGCAGTTTGTTGGTTTCTCAGGAAACTAAGTATAGTGATTGCTCTATGATCCAGAAATTGCATTACTAGGTGTGTATTTGGAGTTACTGAATGTAGAGACATGAATAGACATTTGAACACCAATGTTTATACCAGCATTGTTTTTGATTGCCAAAAGATGGAAACAGCCCAAATATCAATCAATGTATGAGTGGATAAAAAACCCTTGGTATATATTTATAATGCAATATTATGCATTTCTAAGACAGAATAAAGTCATGATGCATGGAACATGTGGATGAATTTTGAAGACATTATGTTGTGAGAAATACACCAGAAATAACAGAACAAACAGTGTATGGTCTCATTAACATGAAACAACTAAACTGAGCAAATTCTTGGAGTTAATGCTGAGAACACAGATTATCAAGAGATAGAAAGATGATAGAGTTTGGGCATTTGCTGCTGAAACAGTACAGAATATTCAACAGGATTGATTTTAAAGACCCAGAAATGAATAGCACAATGTTATGTCATGATTGCACAAAATTGTAAGCATAATGTAGAAAGCTGAAGGAGGTTTGGTTGAAAGATGAAGGCTATGGGCAAATATGATTCCAGAAGAAAAGATAGAGGATAAAAACTGGGACTATATAACATAATGAAACATAAAGTGGACAATGATGGCGATTAAATGTACAATTATGAGAAAGTTTTTACTTGAGGGAGAACAATTAAAGGTCACCTTTGTAAGGTGTTAAAAATGGGTTGGTACATTAAAAAATACAATTAATGCAAACTAGCTTCTATGGTTAATAGTAAAATTGTAGTGTTCTTTCATTAATTGCAGCAAAGGCAAAATACAAAACTTAAATGTCCATAATGAGGGGGACATAATGGAGTGGCATGGGATTTTTGTTATCATTATTTTTTCTCTCCTTTTCTTTTTTCCTCTTCTTCTCTCTTTAAAGAACAAATGAAAATGATCTCATATAGATTGTTGTGGTGAATGCACAACTATGTGATTATATCATAGGAATAATTATGTAATTACACCAGATGGTACAGTCCAACTCGAGGGCAGTGTGGTGGTTCCACAGGAGAATAGGTAAAGCCTGATCTTGCCACATGATCCTGCAAGCCTCAATATTAGACAAAGTGTTGGAAGAACTGAAAACAGGGACATAAATAGGCCTTTGAACACTGGTATTTCTTGTAGCAGTCGCCACAATTTGCAATAGATGGAGATGGCCTAAGCATACATTGACTGATGAATGGAAGGACAAAACTTGGTGTATGCATATGCAGAATTTTCAGTAGTTGCAAGAAGAAATAAAGACATGTGGCATACAACTAGGAGGATACATACAACCTTGAGGGATTATGTTGAATGAAATAAGCTATAAATGAAAGGACAAAAATGTATGGTGTTATTAATACAAACTAAATATAATAAGCAAACTTTGAGTATTGAATTATAGTGCATAAGTTATCAGGGGATAGAATGTGGGCAGACATTGGACAATTGGTGGTTAAGGTATGCAAAATGTTCAAATAAGTCTTATTGCAAAGGTTCCAAGATTGTAAGCTCTTATAGCAGTCATATCTATTCTTCAGTTTTAACAGTTATTTCTAAATTCTGAGATGCTGTTCCCTTTTTGTAGAAGCTGGTCATTCCCTGGAACACTGGGCATCTTTGTGACAGCTGAGACTCAGATTTAGAGTACTGCAGCTCTGAAAATCAGCATTACTCCATACTGCAACTGTTAAAGAAACAGAAAAGGAGAACAGACTCCAATTAGAGATACATATGAAATGGATCTGGTTAGAATAAGGTAAATCAGAATGCAGGGAAAAGGATGATATTGTCTGTATTTTAAAACTTAAACCTCTGCAGGAGAACAAAGGAAGATGTGTTTATCTGTTACAAAACTTAAATTTTCTGGCCCACTACCTAACTTGCCCTGGATGCTCATTTTATTTAACTGAACTAATTCCATGGAACTTAGAATAGGGAATGAGATCTTATTATTCTGTACAGGTTAATTTAATGCCCATATGCATGCCAGAGTATTTTGCACAGAAAAAATAAAAATGTAATTTGCAATGTTATCTTGAGGGTCTGGAGAAAAAAAGATGGAACTGTTATACTTCTTCACTTGGAAAATTCTTGATATTATCTCAAGTCTTAGGGACTCCCTATTGAGTAAGCCAAGCCCTCAATCTTGAGGCTTGCCCTTGTGAAATGTATTTCTAAAATGCAGAGCTAGGCCTGCATGTAATTATGCCTAAGTGTCTCCTTCAGGGAGTCTCTTTTCTTGCTTATATCTGGCCTTTCTCTTTAAGTCAATCTGCAAATTAACTCATTACTCTCCTCACTGTGGGACATGACTCTCGGAGGTTTAAGTCTCCCTGACAACATGGGACTTGACTCCAGGAATGAGCCTGGATCTTGTATCATGTGATTGAAAATAACCAAAGGGGGAAAAGAAATGGAACAAAACAAAATTTTAATTGTTAATAATTTTCAAATAGAGTGGAGAGGTCATTTTGGTGTTACTCTTAAGTAAGCTTTAGCCAGACATTTCAAACATGCCATCCACTGTACAACAGTACTCCTGAAAACCCTAGGGAGTTCCCTAGGCTCTAAGTCTCTATAAAAGTTTTCTGTTTTTAGTAAGCTTATTTTTTTTTCAGAAACTTAAGATCTCCAGATTATTCATAAGCCAGATAAGTCCTGAATCACAGAGGTACCTGTTTCTCCAAGAATATCTGCCAGGTTAACTTCCCTACCCAAGAGGGTCAATAATTGTATAACTAGATTGCAAAAATGTCAGTTGCCTATATTTGTATGGATCTACTTCTGGATGTTTTGTTTTGTTCGTAATCTATCAAAGCTATCTATGTCAATACTGCAATGTCTTAGTTAACTTACCTCCACTGTATGTCTTAAAATTGGGTAGATTGCCATACCAGTGGACAATAAGAGGGAGGGGTAAGGGGTATTGTATATATGGGGGTTTTATTTTTTCTTTTAATTTCTTTTTCTGGAGTAAAGTAAATGTCCTAAAATGATCATGATGATGAATACAAAACTATGTGATGATGTTGTGAAAAACTGGTTGTATACTTTGGATGGATTTTATGGTATGTGAAAATACCTTAATAAGAATACATAAAGAAAAAAAAAGGAAAAAAGGTGTGTTTTTTAACATCCATATATTCGTGAGTTTTTCTGCCTTCTGCCTGTTATTGACTTCCAACTTCATTCCATTAGGATCGGAGAAAGTGTTTGGTACAATTTCAATCTTTTTAAATGCATTGAGACTTGCTTTGTGATCCAACCTGTGCTCTTTCCTGGAGAATGACCCACGAGCACTTAAGAAAAATGTGTATCCTGCTGTTGTGGGGTGTAATATTATGTAAATGTCTGTTATGACTAGTCCACTTATTTTACTATTCAAAATCTGTTTTCTTATTGAGCCTCTGTCTAGATGTTCTATCCATTGATTACAGGGGTGAATTGAAGTCTCCAACTATTATTGTAGAGTTGTCTACTTCTCCTTTCTGTGCCATCAGTGTGTACCTCATATATTTGGGGGCACTATGGCTCAGTGGAAAAATATTTATGATTGTTATGTCTTCTTGAAGAATTTTCCCTTCTACTAATATATAGTGTCCTTCTTTGTCTCTTTTTGTTGTTTTACATATAAAGTCTAATCTGATCTTAGTATAGTTAGTATAGCTTCTCTCTACTCTTTTCTGGTTGTCATTTGCATGAAATATATTTTTCCAACCTTTCAATTTCAACCTATGTTTCTCTTTGGGTCTAAAGTGAATCTACTACAGATAGCTTATAGATGGGTTCAATTTTTTAATCCATTCTGCCAGTCTGGGTCTTTTGATTAGGGAGTTTAATCCATTAACATTTAAGGTTATTACAATATTACAATAAAGGCAGTACTTTCTTCTACTATTTTGTCTTTTGGATTTTACATGTGATATTTTTTCTTCTTTTATCCTTACTCATAGTCACCATGTCTACATTCTCATTCAACCTCTCTTTCCTGTTTTTCTTATCGACCTATAGCGCTCCCTTTAGAATTTCTTGTAGAAATTGTCTCTTGTTCACAAACCCTCTCAGTATTTGTCTGAAAATATTTTAAATGCTCCTTCATAAAAAATTATTTTTGAAGGATAACTTTGCCAAATATTTAATTCTTGGATGGCAGTTTTTCTCTTTTAGTATCTTAAATGTATCATACTACTGCCTTCTCACCTCCATGGTTTCAGTTGAGGAACCCACATTTAGTCTTATTGAGCTTACCTTGTATGTGATGAGTCATTTGTCTCTTGCTGCTTTCCGAATTCTCTCTTTATCATTGATATTTGACAGTCTGATTAGTAAGTGCTTTGGAGTAGTTCTATTCAGATCTATTCTTTTGGGGGTACGCTGTGCTTCTTGGATCTGTAATTTTATGTCTTTCATAAAAGTTAGGAAATTTTCAGTGATTATTTCCTTCATTATTCTTTCTGCTCCTCTCAACTTCTCTTGTCCTTCTGGGACACCCATAATGTGTATATTAATACACTAATTGTTGTCATTCAATTCCCTGAGATTCTGCTCATATTTTTCCATTCTTTTCCCTATCTGTTATTTAGTGTATAGGATTTCAGAAATCCTGCCCTCTTAGTTCACTAATCATTTGTTCTGCCTCTTCGAATCTGCTGCTATATGTCATGATTTTTTTTTAATCTCTTCTGTTGTGCCTTTCATTCCCATAAATTTTGCTTTTTTTTTTTTTTTCTGGCATGGGCAGGCACTGGGAATTGAACCTGGGTCTCCAGCATGACAGGCAAGAACTCTGCCTGCTGAGCCACCGTGGCCCATCCATTATTTGTTTTTAAAGTTTTCTAGTTCTTTAATGTCACCCAATATCTTCTTTAATTTGCATATGGGCAGGAGGCACCAGGGATCGAACTCCAGGCCTCCAGCACAGCAGGTCGGAGCTCTGCCTGCTAAGCCACGGCAGCCGCCTTATCTTCTTTATATCCTTTATTTCTTTTGCCATTTCTTCCCTCAACTCATTGATTTGATTAAATCAAATGTTCGTTTGAACATCTTTAATTTGTTGTGTCCATGCCTGTATCTCATTTGAAGTGTTGGTTTGTGCTTCATCTCTTTGTGCTTCCTCATATGACTCGTGATTTTTTTGTAAGTGTCTAGGCAGCTGATTTCCTAGATTCATTTATTCTGGAGGTTGTTTTCTCTCTTTTTCCTAGGGTTTTCTTGTTTGGCTTTGTCTCTATCTGTTCCGTGACATTCAATTCAACTCTAACATAGATTCTGTTGAACTGATCAGAATTTCTCAGCTCTTTTTCTCCTGGTTCTTGTCCTGCCTATATTGAACCTTTTCATGAGGACAGTCTCCCCAGATATGATCTACTCTAATCAGATTTCACCAATAAGACAGGCCCAGGTATAAGAAGGAGGCTGTAATCAATATCAAGTTTCCTTGAGGATGAGACCTAGCAGATTGCCAGTCTTCCCTGTGAAGCCTCTATACTTTGTGCTTTTCCTATCTTACCCAGCAGGTAGATTTTGTCAGTCCACAGCTTCCCATTGGCATAAAGTGGTGCAATGCCTTTAATTCTTGGTAGATCCTGTCTTTACCAGAGTCATGGTTGAGAAAGGCTGAGGCAGAAGGCGGGCTTAAGCTGGTTCTGCTTTTAGCCCCTGGGGTCTGAATTCTCTGAATGAGAGTCACACTTGTGCTGGGCCCTGACACCCCATCTCTTGGGGAATATATGCCCTTTAGGGAATTATTCTCTTCACTTGACTTGTTACTTTCTCTCAGATACACCTTAACTCAAATCTTGCCTGGGTAAGTGCTAACAATTGAAAATGCCTGAGGCTTTCTCCAATGGGCTGCTAAAAACAGTATAAAAACAAAAAATGAAAAAAAAGAAAAATATTCCTTTTTAGAGACAGTCCCCACCCCACGCCCCATGTTCACCAATCAAGAACCAGAGAGTTCCTGGCTCTATGTGCCCCTTTTCTTGGGGTACAGACCTTATCCAGTGTTTCATGCTCAGCTGATCCCAAGGGCCTCTGTTTTTTTCAATTTTTGTCAGCCCCACCTCCTCTCTGCTGGGAAAGACCTTAACGTTCTTTTCATGTTTGCTTTGGTGTTTATCTGTGCTCAGAGCTTGTATTCAGCAGTGCAAATTTGCTAATTAATATTGCAGTGGGAGTTTAGTTGCACTATCTTCACTTGTAGCTAGTAGAGACTGCTTCTTTTTCCCATAGGGAAGTATCTCCAAAACAGGTTGCCCTGTTAGTGGGGAGGGGTGCCAGCATCCACAGTTTGGGAGACTTATTTACAGTTCTGCACTATTATCTTGACCCTTCCACTCACTCCAGTTTGCTGGACAACATGTGTCCACTCACAGTTGTCCCTCAAGCAATTGTTGCCTAGATAATTCCTGGCTATTTTACAGCTGCCCTGGAGGATTAACTAAATTTCATACCTCCCTCCACTGCCATCTTGCCTTGTCTCTGAAACAATGCTTTAAAGTACATGAAGCAACACTTAAAAGAACTGAAGAGAAAAATGAGACAAATCCACCATGATAGAGACTTTAATATCTCTCACCCAATAATTATTAGAACAAATAGAAAAAAGAAACATCAGGAAATAGATAGAAGATTCAAATAAGAATATTGACCAATAAGTCCTAACTGATACATGTAGACTTTATGTCAAAAAAAAAGTACAAGAATGTTTGTAAAAGGGTTAGTTATAATCATCCGAACCTACAAAACTCCCCAAATCTGTCAAAAGAATAATAGGTGAGGAGAAGGTTGTGGTATATCCATGCAATGGAATTTACCTAGCAACAAAGTCAAAGCAGTTGATACAGTCAATAATATGAGTGAATCACAAGCATATTGAGTAAAGACTGAGAACCGTAACAATACATACTACATTATTTGTTACTAAACTAAGAACAGGAAAAGTTAACATATGGTGGTGGATTGAGATGGATTGGATAGGGATTCAACATAAAATTTTGTGGTGGAACAAATGCCCTATATCTTGTTTATATGATAGGTATTGTATTACATACAATTGTCAAACCTTGCTTTACTGAATTCTTAAAATACTTGCATTTAATTTCTTGTTTATTATACTTAAATTAAAACAGAAAAATTCTATTGATACAATTTTTAAAAATATCCACTAAGAATGCATCTTTCCTGGATGGCTTCAATAGTGAATTACATAACACATTTAAACAAGAAATACTATGACTCTCTCTAAACTATTTCAGAAAGTATTGGATCTGAATAGCCCCCAATTTTTTGCAATAAGAAGACTAATTTTTAAGATTTATGCTGTTTAGAAGACTTTCTCTAAAGCCACAATAAACATGATATTTTGGTATTGGCATAAGGAGAAACAAGGAGATCAATGGTACACAATAGATAGTATAGAAAAAGGCTCATGGATATATTGTCATTGTCTTTTGACCATTATTATCTAATGGAGAAAACATCATCTTTTCAACAAATGGTAATAGAACAACTGGGTATCTCTATGGAAAAAAGAAGGAACTCAGTCCCTCCTTCCTGCCATGCTCAAAAAATAATTTGAGGTAGATCATAGACTTAAAAACAGAAGCTAAAAATCAAACATTTCATACATTTTTTTTAAAAGAAGAAAACAGAGAAGAATACTTTAAGAACTTTGGGGTAGCAGACATTTCTTAAGACATCATTAAAGTAATTAATAAATTGGACTTTTAACAAAATTGAAAAAAAAACTTTCTGTTCTTCTGAAAACACAATAAAGAAAATGAAATGCAAAGCCATAGATATGCGGAAAGACTCTCAGTACTTATATTTGACAGAGGACCTCTATCCAGACTATGTAAAAAAAGCTCCTACAATTCAATGATAACAAAAATTAAGTTAAATTTTAGCAAAATACTTTAATGAAACTCTTTACTCAAGAGAATATACATATGGCTGATAAGCACATGAAAAGATCTTCAAAGTAACCATCAAAGAAATGCAAATTTAAATCAGGATGTGTTGTTTCAAGTCATGACTAAAATTAAAAGACTGACAACATCAAATATTTATCAGGATGGGGAGCAGTTGGAATTCTCAAATGTTGTGAAGGGAATGCAAAATGGTACAACCACTTTGGAAAAAGATATAGCTGTTCCTTATAAAACTAAACATTTACTCAATGACTATTTCACTAGTAGAAAGTTACTTGGAATGAAAGATTTGCCCATGAAAAACTTGTGCATGAATGTTCATAGCAACTTTGTTCAAAATGCCAAAAACTGGGAACCAAACCAAATGCCCATAAACAAGGGAATGGATTAATACATTCTTATGATAATCAGATTAATCATATTATGATACTATATGTGTAGCAATAAAGAGAAACAATATATATCTGCAAAAAAGTAATGAATCTTTTAGACTTATGTTAAGTGAAAGAATCCAGGCCCCCAAATTAAGGACTGCATAATTCCAATCATGAAGATCCCAAACAGACAAAGCTAAGCTATGATCGTAGAAATTGGAGGAATGAATGCCAATTGCACATGTGGAGAACTAATTGGAAAACTTTGAAGGGTTTTAATTGTGGTGATGGAAATGCTCTATACCTTAATTGCATTGGAAATCTCATAAGTGTACACATTTATCAAATTTGGTAATGTGAACTCATAACATTTGTGCATTTTATTATGTTTAAATCACACCTCTACTTGTAAAAAAAAATAAATTTGAAAGAAAATAATCTCTGGTCAAAGTACGCAACTTCACCTCTTCATGGAGTCATCCTGGCCCCTACTTTTCCAGTGTCCAGATGTCATTCAAACAAGTGGAAATACACGAAGAGTTTAACGTGCCTAGAAGCTCAATGTTCCAAAGGGATAAAAGCCCATAATTAACAAGTTACCCCCAAATCAAAAGGTGGCTTTCTGATATCATGGGTTTTTAAATACCCTTTAGTTTGTTTTTACCCCAAAGGTGCATTTAAAATAAAAACAAAAAACGAAAACAACAACTTGTGATGTTTGCACCTGGAAAAGAAAGAGGGATAGAGAGAATATCTGCTCTTTTCAAATAGTATTCAATTGCTGAAATCATTGCATTAGTGTTTAAGAAAAGTGAAAACATCCAAGGGCTGGGAATACCATGTGCAGTTTTCTTTTTCTTTCTTTCTTTCTTTCTTTCTTTCTTTCTTT